>JANHFT010006065.1:83402-108817 GCA_032467955.1 Pseudoxenodon macrops | reverse complement strand
ATTGCAGGCTGCAATGCAATCCATCTCCTTGGTGAGCAACTGATTCTGCCTGGTATTCTTTTTTAGCTTTAAAAAAGTTGAAGCAAGCCATGCGTGCAATCAGCAGCTCGGGATTCACTCCTAAGAGCAAGGTAAGCAAGCTGGAGGGGGGGCATGCACAGAAGAAGAAAAAACCAGAAAATTTAAAAAAAATTAATTCTACAAAAAAGATGGCGGTGTCCACAGTTCTATGACATCACCAGAGGCTTACTACCTACTCTATAGAACCGGTCCGAACTGGTAGGAGCCTACCTCTGAACTGTAGCCTGCATGGATAAGAATTGAAATTTGCAACTACATAAATACTCTTAAGTTAACCTTTTTCACTGTTCCCTGGTTTTTTTAACCATGACTTCCACAAAGATCTCTTTTCCAAAAGGCAACTGGAATCCTGGAACATCGGGGAACTATCTGAGGATTGGAAAAGAGCTGATGTGATTCCCATCTTTAAAAAAGGGGGGGAAACAGACTCAGGAAACTACAGACCAATCAGCCTAACATCAATAAGTAGGAAGGGAGTGGAAAAGATAATAGAAAAACAGATCTGTGAACTTCTAGAAAGAAATAAAGTTATAACTAAAAGCCAGCATAGGTTTGTTAAAAACAGATCATGCCAAACCAATCTTATTTCATTCTTTGACAAAGTTACTAAATTAGCAGACCAGCAAAATGCTCTGGACATAGTATACTTAAGACTTCAGCAAAGCATTAGAGAAAGTAGACCACAACATACAACATGTCCCGAAAATAAGGCCAAGCCTGATTTTTGGGGTGGGCCAGCACAGGAGGCAGCCTTTCCCTTCCCCAGTCACCTCAGGGCTTCTCTGCCTCTTCATCAGATCAGCTGATCAACTCCAGCCACCATTCACAAAACAGCTGATTTGCAGGTGCTCAGGCCATTGCCTCCCGCAAGCAAGGCCACTTTTGTAGCCAATTGCAGCTGCAAAAGAAACAGGAGACCAAACAACACACCCCACACTCCTCGCACCTTCCTTAACTAACAGTGACAGTGACAGCAGGCAATTCCATCTACGGAACAGGAAAGGAAGGCATGGAAATCCATACACCTGGGATATTGGAAGAAGCCCTGTGAGGAGACGCCACTGTCAATGTGCAGGAAATCTCCCCCCCCACCTGTAGTTTGTCCTTTCAAAGAGGAGTTTCACCAGGATGAAGAGGTGGCTGGAGGTGGTGTTTGCATCAGATTGGTGAGGGGAGGGGGATGATCTGGGAGTGAGAGATTTTGGAAGCCTGGGCTGGCAAGGGGCGGTTTCTCCAGCAAAGTGTCTGATTCATCCCCAGGGTTTGCACGGCAGCAGCGAGAGAATGCAGGATTTAATTTTGTTTCCCTTCCAAAACATGCCAGGATGGCACCAGCAGCAGGCAGAGGCACGGGGCTGCTGCAAATACATTTTGAGAAAGAGCTGAGTCCTACATTTTGCTTTTGACGTGCTCGCCACTCCATTGCAGCAACTAGCATGAGCAACTGCCCATGCTGCTGGTGGTCTCGCGGGAGATATTCGCCCTCATGGCAGTGCTGCTTTTGGCCAACCTACTGGGTTGCTCCTGCTTGGCGCGGGATGAGTTGGCCGAGATCTACTATCTCCGGAGTGCCCCCCCACACACTGCCAGCCTGCCAGGGCCCTTTGCTAGTGGCCACTGGTGAAGCCGTGCCATTTTACCTGCTACCACCTTCCTGCAGGTCTACTCAGTGCTGCATGCTCCATGCTATGAGCTGAGCCCAGCACTCTTCAGACCCTGGCGGGCACAAGCTGTCATGCTGGCTGTGCGAGGTAGTGCGGGCAGTGCAGTTCCACTGACAGCAGGAGGGCACTCTGTAGGTCATAGATCTGGGATGACTGCACCAGGTAGGAGCAGCCCAGCAGGACAGCCAAAAGCAGCACTGCCAGGAAGGCGAAGAGCCCCCACAAGATCAGAGCAGCACAGTCAGCTGTTTGGTGGCCAGCCAGCAGCAAGGCCAGCAAGCAGGGCAGGCAGAGGCCAGGGTGCATGGACAACTTGGGTTATTGCGGCCTGCAGAAAAGCAGGTGGTAGGACAGAGAGGGTGGGGCCGGTGGGCTTACTGGTTCCTGCACCCCAAAAATAATAAGACCTCCCTGAAAATAAGGCCAACCCCTTATTTTGGGGTTCAAAAGAAAATAAGACCCCTGTCTTATTTTTGGGGAAACATGGTACTTCTTGGTAACCTAGAAAAATGTGGGATAGACAGCATCACCACTTGATGGATTTGTAACTGGCTGACAAACCACACTCAACAAGTCATCCTTAATGGTACTACATCTACATGGAGGAAACTTAAATCCAATCTGCCCCCAAAACGAAAAATATATCCGAATATAATCCAGCTGGAAAAAAAGTAAAAAAGAAAAAGCAAGAAGAAGAAAAAAAAACCAAAAAGTTTCAGGCACTTTTTGCCTTAATCCAAATTTTAAATGAACCACAGGGATCCTTTTTCACTTATTCATAGAAATTAAAAAAAAACCAAACATTAAAAGTTTTCTCTCCCTTCTATAGAAGAGGCCAAACATAAACAAAAAAAAACCAAAATAGTGAAGAAGGAAAAATGTCCAAAATAGCAACTCCAAATCAAAGTACTTCAAAAGGTTCAAAAAGAGAAATAAAAAAATAAAAAATAAAAGATCAAACAAATAAAAACAAATTCAGCACTCCAATCTCTTCATTTTTTTCTAGGACAGCTTTCTCTCGTCAACAGCTGTTCTCTTATCAGCACAGCCAACATTTTAAGGACAAGTTACTTTTAGCTGATTCAAAGTCTTTTTAAGGCCTTTTCTTTCTGGCCACTAGATTGCACCGCAGTGCAACTATACAGTTCCGAGTTTCAGTTCTTCCGATCGATTTGCAATTAATTTAAGTTCATTCATAATCCTTCTCACATTATCAAAATAATCAATCAATTTTCTAACTCTTCTTAGTTTCAAAACCACTATTTTAAGTCAATTCTCAGTCCATTTCTCACTTCATTTACTTCATACGTAAGAAAAGAGAAAAAAAACCTTTCCCTCTTTGGGCTTTCACTTTCTTTGCAGCTTCAATACCGGAAATGGGGAGCTGATACACACCCATTCTTCCTCCTCACTATAGCCCCTTTCCACTCTATATGTATTAGTTTCAAGTGGGTATGAAAAGAAAACTTTCAAAACGTTCAATTTTAAAGCCAGGCTCTCACCCAGATGATGCACTTTCTCTTGCTTCCACCACTCCCTTGTGACCACCCCAGCTTCTTAGCGGCTCAATGGCTGCTTTCCCAGCTGTCTGGTTTGAGAAGCTATCCTTGATCAACCCGGGAATTTGTGAATTCCCTGAGTTAATCAATCCGTGCTTCTCTCGTTTGCTGTCTTTACGAGACAGCTTAGGTCAATTAAGACCCCAATTAGCTGGGATATCAGTGTTTTTTCTGGAGCCCTGAAAAAAACTGCTGTCACACTGTGATGATTGTCATGCCCCCCAGCTCTTCATTCTTAAAGTATCTAATCTGCTACCTAGGCAGCACAAATATTACAGATACACAAAAAAAAGAACTAACAAGGAATATAGGCATACAGCTAGTCAAAAAAGTTAAATATTTAGTAATTCAACTAACAACAAAGTGTGTAATGATTAAAGAAGATAATTATAAATTGGCACAAAAAATTAAAACAGATTTGGAGAAGTGGAAAAATATGCAATTGTCATTGATGGGGAGAATAGCTACTATAAAAATGAATATTTTGCTGAGATTATTATATTTATTTCAAACAATACCAATAAAACTGGAAAAATACTTTGAAGAATTAAACAAAACAATATCAAAATATATTTGGCAAGAGAAAAAAGCAAGGATAAGTTTGAAAATGTTGGAAGATTCTAAAAATAGAGGCTGCCAGATTGGGCTGCCAGATTGGGAATTGTACTAACTAATTGTACTTACTTGGGTGAAAGAATGGATTGGTTTGAGGCACAAAAGACTATTGACCTTGGAGGGACATGATCTCCAATTGGGTTGGCATGCTTTTTTATGGTATGTAAAAAACAAAATACATAGCTATTTCCAAAGACATTATATTAGGAATGTACTATTATTAGTATGGGAGAAAATTAAAGAACGAAACTATTTGAAAATACTGGTCTGGCTCTCCACAATGGAGGCACTGATTTATCCAAAGATGATTGATATGGAGAATATTACTAGATACAAAGATATTTTAAATGAACAGGGGGGACTTAAAACTAAACAGGAATTGAGTAATCATGGGATTGAGATAACATGGTGGTCATATATGCAGATACAATCTAGATATGAGAAGGATGTTAAAATGTATGGTTTCTATAAAGAATCAACAGAATTAGATCAGATATTAACAGGGACAGATGAAAAATTAATAAAGAAAATATACAGCTATTAGTTAAGTATTAAGATGGAAGATGGACAAGTAATAGAGACAATGATAGTATGGGCTTTGGTTATCCGATTGAGTTACGTTAGATACCGTATTTTTCAGAGTATAAGATGCACTTCCCCCCTAAAAGAGGGTAAAAACCTGGGTTTTTATACACCGAATGTAGCCCCGCCCAGCCACCCCCACCCTTTGGCCTATGCCTCCAAGCAATTTGTCTCCTTGCAGCAAACAGTGCAGAGCCTGATTAGCACAAGCAACTGATTATCAGCCTCCTGACCATCAGCTGATTCAGGCTGCAGGCAGGTGGCATGTGCTAAAACTGAAAGTGAAACTAAAAATGCAAGGAGGCAAATTGCTGGGAGGTAGAGGTTTTAATTTTCTTGTGCTAATCAGGCTGTGCTGAAACTGGCTGTTTGTTGTTTGCACACATGCACAGAAATACACAGCAAACTGTATATCATCTGTACTGTTTGCTTTTTGCTGGGAGGCAGAGGCAGATTTTTTTTCTTGTTTACCTCCTCAAAAGCTAGGTGTGTCTTATACTTTGGAGCGTCTTATACGCTGAAAAATACAGTAATAACCAACATAAAAAATGGCTATAATTTCAAATCCATTCATGTGGTGACTCATCTTACAACCACAACAATTTATTACCATAATTCTAGGCTTAATGCTGGTTTTTAGCCAAGGATTAGCTGTATAATGAGTATTGTTGCTTATTAAATTAATTTTGGATTCTTTATCTATTACTTTTGTGACATTAGAATTCCTCCTCCCCCTCTTTTCTTCTGGGGTATTTAAGCAATAATCATAACTAGCCAATCTAGTCAAGTCAAGGCACACAGCAATTCAAAAACATCTAATTCACTGACTGAATTTCCTCATAACTGAGGAAACTGAGTAGCATAACTGAGAATGATACTTTGGCAAAAGATGTAACATGTTGAACATACACATGAAAATGTCATCTGCATCTTGTGTAGCAACTAGGTATGACAACACACTCTTATGAGCATAACACACAGTCCAAATTGGCAAATAATGTGTGAAGTTGAGAAGTCTGGCAGAGACCTAGTCAATATCAAATAGAATTGTGTTGGCATACATTAAAACAAAGCACACAGTATCAAGGGAAATTTTCATACTGGTTGGATGAAAACCATTAAATGCTACTTTAGCATTTGTTTAGGTGATTTATTTTTATTTTATTTATTAATCACACTAAATCAAATATTGCACTATTCCAAGTTGCTCTAACCCACGCGTGTCAAACTTGCAGTGTTATGTTGCCCTCACATGATGTATCGTGACATTTTCCCATTTAGGAAGCTGGGATGGGAGTGGCCTGTGCATGATGCATCCAGGCTGGCTGCCAGTTTGACACCCCTGCTCTAAGCTGTATTAGAAGTTAATGACTGACTTTATATTCTTGTAACCCATGCTTTATTTAACCATAGTTGTTGAAGCAGCACAACTTCAAGTTTGCTTGTGGCAGAATGTGAACATAAACAGCTGATATTTATTAGAAAATAAGATTTCTGGGTCCTAATAAGGAATGTCCTGCTTTTAAAAACATAGGACACAGAGAAAGTTGGAATCTTCAGACTGATTTTTATTTCCGATTGCTTCAAACTAGAAATAGGGTATATCAGCATTTGCTACTTAAAACTGTTCCTGTTCTATGATTATGCTGGCTTTTCTGTAAATTAGTTTGAAAAAATCCTGTCAACATTTTGGTAAATTTACATGGTATTCCCCACATGGGCTGAGAACTCTGGGATGTTGAAATCCACACATCTTAAACTTGCTGATTTGAAATAATGGAGCTTCTCCATTTGGGCCATTGGCTACCAAATGTTATTAGACAACTTTCCTGCTGTTGTGCCTTCCGAATTTTTCTGTTTGGAAAGCAATCGCCAATCTTTCCTGTGGGTAGATTTTTCTGGAAATCTCCCCCCCCCACCCCCCCGTAAACACACAAACATACACAAATGAAATTTATAGAATCAAGATGCTGGCACAGTAAGGTGAATAAAATAAATCCTTTATTACTGCTCTAATTCTTTCCAGTATATTTTAGACTCGTTCTTACCATTTCTCTAATAGAAAAATGGCTGTAACTCCTCTCTTGCAAAACTCCCAAACCAGCTAGAATGCTGCTGGTTTGAAACCTGGGAGAAGCAGGGGTTTGTTTCTTTTTTAAATACTTTTTTCTTTATCCAAGATGCTTTTTCCTGTGCTTTCTTCTAAAAATAATCCAAGTAGTAGACCATTTTACTATTCCTATCATCCGAGGGCTTCCTTAAAGAATTCCATACCACATATCCTTGAGAAGTTAATACATTAGCATTTATATCTCCTTTTTGTTTTGTGATTTATAATAACAATCTAAAAATAATAATACATTTTTATCCCATGGCTCCAAAGTTTATTCCAAAATCTTTACTATAGAATACCAAACACTTAAAACTCCCAAGTATGTAAAGTTGACAGGATCACTTCCATCAGTATGCCTGATGACACTATTAAAAACTTGTAGAAGTTTGCTAAGGTTGGATATTTTTCTCTGGATTCCTAGCTGATTCTCTCTAGCATCACTGGGTCCTCTATCTACCTAGTTATTTTTTGTCGCTATTTGTTTACCATTTATACCAATTTGCCTGGAACAACACTGAACTGACTGGTCTATAATTGCTTGGTTTTCTTCTTTAAAAAAAAAAAATTCTGACTGACAATCTTTAACCTCTGCTACAGAGCCTAATTTGAGAAATATATTTACTATGTTACATAAATATGATAAACATTTGTGATTTCCCACTAAGTGCAAACAAGAGATTAAAACTCAAAACAAAGAGAAGTTGCCATACATTCCTGACTATGGGATCTATTAAGCGGTGGACAAGCCTGCCTTCAAGTGTGGATGCTCAATCAATGGAAGTTTTCATACAACGGTAGGACAATTGTTGTCTGGGATAGTTTGAGGAAATCGTATCCGTGACAGGAAGTTGGACTAGAAAATGTCAAAGATTACTTCCAACCTTATGATTCTATTACTGGTAGTTATATAACACACATTGTTTTCTTAAATTGAAGACCTTAACTATCACCTTACTTTTAGGATTTTCAAACTCTGAGTTGGGACACTGCAAAGATCACTAAGAAGCTTAGAAAAAAAAATCTTTTTTTAAAATAAATAAATAAATAAGGATTGATCAGCCTTACATGATCAGTGGAATTGTGTAAATCCAATAAGCAGTTGGACTGCAGAGTTAAGATTCCCCTCTACACTGGGAAAGGAATATTTTGAGAGAGAGATTTGGAAATTGATATCTGTTCATTTCTTGCTTATTTTTATTGCAGATGGATAGTATATTGGTTAATTTATTTGTTCATTACAGGTAGTCATTAACTTAGGACTACAAGTGAGCCCAAAATTTCGATTGCTAAGGAAGACGATCAAGTGAGTTGTACCCCATTTTATGACCTTTTTTGCCACAGTTGTTAAGTGAATCACTGCCATTGTTACAGGAATCATTAAACAAATATGGCATCCCCATTGACTTGCCTTGTCAGAAACCAGCTGGGAAGGTTACAAATGGTGATTACATTACTTCAGACAGTGCAAGAACCAGTTGCCAAGCGGCAAGATTGCTGCAATGGTCATAAGTGTGAAAACTGGCCATAAGTCACTTTTTTCAGTACCATTGTATCTTTGAATGGTCATTAAATGAATAGTTGTAAGTTGCAGATTGTAATTGAATTATTGCAATGTATTCTAACATCCTACTGCCACAAGGTTTTAAATAATATAATGGTCTAATTACTAAGTACATAGCAAATGAATGCATGCATACATACATACATACAATGTAATTATTAAAAAATAAGGAATACTACCAAGCTGGAGAATCCCTACATTATATCTAAGTTATTACATGCCTAAACAAAAAAACACACACATTAAATATATAAAATAGAAATAAAATAATGAAAAGGAATCTGTTTTCACTACAATTTACTTTGACTATTAATGCATTAATATTTAACATTTAAAAAATATTTGCTTATTTGTAGAAATATATAATATTTTGCTTATTTAAAATATTTTATATTTCTACAAATATACACAGAAAACAGATGTGTTTTCTATTTTCTCCTGTAAAACCCTTTTCCAATAGTTCAACATTGCCAAAGGGAGGACACAGCTGGAATAATTGCAGTCTGTGTCCTGGCTTGCTAGCTAACAGAAAATAAAAATCAGACAAAAACTCCACTTTAAAGCAGGAAATTTTAATCAAAATTCAAAGTAGAGCTTTTGACAGAGTTTTTTGGCTTTAACTTTGGCATAAGTATAAAGCATGTTATGTACAATCTGAAAGATGGAAAATTTTAGGAAGCAGTAGTTTAGTTTCTTTCTGCCAAGAGTTTAAAAATGTAAAAGATAAGTGTGTTCCTTTTCGTCTACTCCCTTCCTCTTTTGTATCTATTTAACTACCCTCATTTCAAAAAGAATGAAAGCAGCTAAATTCTGTCTCCTTGTATTCAAATAGCCACCTGTTTCTATCTCTTGTGTAGACTAAAGCTTTAGATTTTATCATTTTCACACTTAAATTCAATTCCTAGACTTTAATTGAAACCATGTTGCTTTGTTTCCATAAAATAGAACAGAACAGAACAAAAATAGGAATAGGAATAAGAATAGAAATAGGAATAGCCATTTGAATAGAGCATAATATTATATATTTACTTTGTTTGCTGTTATGCCAAAACAAGGAAACATTTGGAATTGTGAGACTTACATTGATGAACCTTCATAAAATGGTGGACAAGACAAATTTATCTAGTAGCAAAATGGCTGATCATACAGCCAAATTGCTATACTCAAGTATTAAAATTTACCAGAAGGCAAATTAACCCTTTCCAAGATGCCATCGATGATCACTGTTGGGTTTTTGTGATTACCTAAGCTATATATAATAGTACAGGCTGGTGAGCTGCTTTGCAGAATGTCAGCTTTCTATGCTTGTTTTATAAATTAAAAGAATAGTATATATAGCATGTCAGAAGATGCAAGAAACCTGCTGGATCTATAAAGGAGGAAGAATGTGGTTCAACATTTTCTTCTCCTATCTTAAACATAAGTCCTCTATGATGCCATGAAAATTGCATCAGATCTAAAATCAGGCATCAACTCCTCTTTTTCTTTTGAAAAATATTTGTTACTTTCAGATTTTGCTACAGAAAAATCCATATAGATCCAGGCATGCATTTAGTCTTAAGAAAATTCATGGTCAGTAAAAGCTAGATAGATAATTGGAAAAATGTTAAATAACTTATAAAGTATTCTCTTATTTGCTACCAAAACATTACACATAGTTTAAAAACAACAGATTTTTAACATTGAAAAATTCATAAGTTCCATCCTATTGTGCTGAATTTAAATTACTTCATTATTGCATTATAATAAGGAAGCTTTGAACTTTCAGGAAATTAAATAGATAAAAGAATAACTGATTTATTCTGAATTTTTCTTCCCTTAGGGGACTAAGAAACAATCAGCCAATTTAGCAAAACGTGCAACGTATAAAGGCAGAATAAAATATTGGGAATTGGCAATGTTTGCACTTAGATGCATCTACTTCCATGGGAACTGTATTCAGAAAAGCCACACTAGTAGCCATAGTAAATTTGCAAAGGTTAGAAAACACTGTACTGGTACATATTGCAGAAAGTTTTCAGAGCAAATATTTGGACTGGATTTCACTCTCTTTGTGTTGGTTCTTAAGAAAAGTGGGTTATTATCCTGTTAGAGTGTGGACAGTTTGGAAAATACAAGTGGGTGTGTTAATACAGAATAATACAGCTCCCCCATTACTCACCAGGAAACTCTTAGAGCTAATAGGATGTGGTTTATTCTTCACTGTTAAACTATGACATATTGGTCCTGCTGTAAAATTGATCTCTAAGTGCCACATGAGTCATTATGTTTGTCATTTAGTTCACTGAATCTTGGAGGCATAAAAGAATTAAGCAACAAATACTGGAAGCCTCATTTACTGCAGATCATATTAGGTAATAGTATGGACAATAAGTTGTATGATAAACACCTTTGTTCAGCATAACTTAATCAGAAATGGTAATGTATTCAGTCCAGTTGTAATTATGGGAGTCCTGAAAACTTTTCCTCCTAATTCTTAGCTAAAACACCTCTAAAATATTCTGCATATACTCTATGGCTACAAATCCTACAGCTAAATAAACCCAGATATTTACTTAATTGACTGTTAACATTTTTTCCAATCCTATGAATTAAGTAAGTTATCAAATCTATTATATGGTATATAGGTAATAGGTATTTGTTTACTTACAGTTGCCTTCCTTAACCTGTCACCTTCCCCATGCTGGCTGGGAATTACAGACCCAACATATCTAGACAATTTGAGAACTACCATGAAAAAAAACAAATAGGCCGACTTTGTTTTCTTACAACACAATATGAATGGAGAAAAATCCTTAGCATCTAACCAATAAAGAATATCAGGTAAGCTGTTAGCTAATTTTTGATTTGGTAAATTAGTAACATATGACAAAATGTATAATAGTTTATGCTATATAAAGCTGTGGTGATGCAGTGGTTAGAATGCAGTACTGCAGGCTACTTCTGCTGACTGCAATTTGGCAGTTTAAATGTCACCAGGCTCAAAATTGACTTAGCCTTCCATCCTTCAGAGGTCGATAAAATGAGGATCTGGATTGTTGGGGGGGGAAAGCTGACTCTGTAAACTGCTTAGAGAGGACTGTAAAGCAGTATATAAGTCTTAAGTGCTATTTCTATTGTTATATGGAATATAAAAGAACCCGGAAGATTTGAAGCTGTGTAGAAAGATATAAATTTGAAACAAATAACAAATAACAAATATATTTACATCATAGTTATGTCAAAAGACTGTGTCCCAGTTGACAACATGCATTCTAGTTTCATTCATGTACCTCAAAAGAACCAGTAATAAGTAGATAGTAATAATCATGTTTACTCACAACCCTTGACTTTATAACTTATTCGTTGCCTCTCTGGTGGCAGAATCATTTGCATAGGTTGTCTCTATTGAAGTACACTACATCTCCTATCACAGGTGAATGTTCTCTATTTTATATTCACTTTCCAGCACCTAGCAGCTGAAATTCGAAATGGGTTGGATTTTTGTTTAACTGAAAGATTATATTTTAATGGTCATTATTTAATGTACAACAGTGTACACAATCATGAGCATACTTGCATATTATTGTTCTGGTTCCAGTGATTATTGTATGATGCACAGAATGACTTCTTGTGCATCTATATAAATTTGACAATAAACAGCCTCTATGTGTGCCTATTATTTACATCAACCAATATATCCCAATTAGCATAGCTTTTCTACTTTTATGATGATCAGGACCAGTAGCTGAGTTACAAACACTTTTTTTTTACATCATCATTTATTTATTTATTGCAAACTACCCATCATATGATCAGCTCATCACTGGTACAAATTGACAAGAATTTCCTACCAACCACCTATGAGCTGAATAGTTCAGATAGATCTACTCATAAACAATTAATTTACTTTGGACCAGGGAATTCTATGAGTTAATGCTATCTCAAAAGTAAGAATCTAGGTTTCAGATCAGAATATTTGTTGTCCTTTTCCAACTTTTTAGCATTTATATATTGTTCTAGAAAGAAAACATGTATTGAAGAAAAAGGAGGCTAGACATTCTGTCATATCAAAAATATTAAATTGGGATTTAGAGACTGTTTTTCCCTTCCTAGAATGAAGAACATTTACTTTTAAGTCCCTATTTGCTCAATTTTTTACTCTTTAAGAGTTCCTTTTCACAGAGTTTTTCTTGGCAATCTTTTGGATAAATTGTTCCGTTCTTGTTAGAATAGAACAATATGAGAGACAATAGCAAATAAGTATTCATTTAGTAGTAGTTAGAGTGGGAAAGGGAGAGGAAGGGAGGAGAGATCCTCACAAGTTCCTATGCAATTTTATATTTAATTTTTTCCTTAGTGGTTGTTCATTTATTTTGAAATTTGGTGCCTTTAATATCACATAAGATATTGAAGGCACCAAATAAGATGGAATAAGATGTGAAGACCACAGAAAAATTGCTGATATAATTTGTGATGGAGAATTATTTTCACAAGAACACCTTGGTAGATTTATGGATTTCTTTCACCCTGGCCTAACTTTATGCTTTATCTGAACTGAGATGCAATATTCTAACAAGTATTTTAATGTTATATAAAACACAGCATTTCAAGTATAAACCTTCTAAAGGCTGATTTTCCCAGGAATTATATTTTAGCACATTCTTCAGTAAAGAAAAACATGTCTTATCTTTATGTGCTGATATGAGAGCTATCTGTTTCGGTGCCAAAAGAGGAAGAACTCCCAGCACAGAAGGAACTTTCTCACTGCTGATCCTGGAATTTTAGCACAGGAGAAGGGTGTTTTTTTTTAAAGGATATAAACAACTTCCTTGTGTCTTGAGTTCCTGAGGAGGGTTGACACAGAAATCAAACAACTGTTTCCCAAACCAGCTGTTCCCAATAGCAATTTATTAAGTGGGAAAGGAGGAAAAGCAAAGGGAAGAAGCAAAAATCTGTGCATCTAATAATAAAGTCTAACCCTTTAAATAAATTGCATAAATGTTGTCCTCCTCGCCAAAAGGTTTTCACCTTGAAATGCTGCCAAGGTGGCTGAGTACCTAAATTTCATGAGAAAATAGTCCTTGAAAGGACCTCAGCGCCTCAACGTTCAGACTTTCAGATTTTATTTTTCTGCATCAAAACGTGGCATTTTTTTCATTCACTGTCATCTTGAGGCATCCTAGCATTTCATTTAGAGAATAATTCTTTGTTCCTCCAGCAATATTCATATTTTGTTTTCTCTTATTGCTTTCTTATTTTTATGGCCTAAGATTGGATTTGCAAGATTGTTGCTGCAGACCTTGAACAAGAACATAAAGCTTGATGTTGAATCTGGCCTCTGGCTGTTGCTACTGAATGCCAAGTTGGTCTGCAAAAACATATCCCTCATACTCATGGGAAAAAAGCAACTCTCCCTCATCAGTGATTTAATCATTGATGAAAAGATCAACCTGGCATGTATTAGTGCAATCTGGGCTGTGTCTGGAATGGGAGTAGCTATGAGGTGACATCACTGAAGACTCTGCAGCAATGGTCAAGGTGTGGCAGTTGTCATCCAGGAATCCCTTACAGCTTTAAAGGTCTCCTACACCACAAGTCAGCAGATGTGAGACCCTGTTCATTAAGTTAGGCTTTAGGGTTCAGATAAGATGGGTTGCTGCTGAACCACTTTCCCTGCGGTATAGCAACCTCCCTGCCTGAGCTATTTGACTCCATTTGGAGGTTAGGAATGACATTTCCCAGATGTATGGTTCTTAAAGACTTCAATCTGCTTTCTCTAGGAATGGGGTTTGAAGTAGCTCATAGTCACCATGATTATCCAGAGCCAACATGTTCACACCACTAATAGCGTTCCTGTTACAGCAGTTGTGATTTGAAATTGGGGGAGTCTTGGTACTTAATTTCCATAGTGCCACAACCACTAATTGGTGCTACAGCCACTATTTAGAGAAGCTGGACATATTAGATCTGTTCACTTCCTGTGAGTGATGGACCCTAAATGGTTTCAGAGGGACCTGGGGATTATTCTTGTTGATCCACTACATGGTCCATCCAAACCGTTGGTTGTTATCTGGAATCAGGGGGAAGCTTAAGCATTGGATCTGATTGCACCCTGCAACCTCTTCCTTCTCAGGAACTTCACCACTGTCCATGGTTTAGAGAAGAGTTGAGGGACATGAAATGAGAGCGAGAGATGTCTAGAGAATTGCTGATGCTCAACTAAAGATGAACTTGACTGAATATGGATTAGAGCCACTATTAAGATTTACTTTGTGGCACTAAGGGTGGTAAAGTACTGTGTTTCCCCAAAAACAAAACAGGGTCTTATTTTCTTTTGACCCCGGGAATATGGCCTTGGCCTTATTATTGGGGGGAGGCTTATTATTTTGGGGGTGCAGGAGGTGGCAAGCATGGGACTGGATGTCCCGTCGCCACCGCCTCCCCTACCTGTTCTGCGCCCTGGCCGAGCGGCTGGCCCGCAGCTGCAGCTCGTGGAGCAGGACTGTGTAAGGCTTGTCCTGCTCCATGAGGCAGCAGTTGGGCGGCACAACGAGTCTCACAAAGACTCATTTCTGGCAGGTGGGGCAGGGTGGATCGCGTCCTACCTGACACTTTTTGCAATCGCAAAAAGTTTTTCTTTACATTGCAAAGAGTTTCCTTGCAAAGCCTGCCCAAAAGAGAGAAGTGGAGAAAAGCCAGACGCTGCTAAGATGTTCGGGCACAATTTGGGGGTGACAGGGGATGGGATGAGCAGTGCGGGGTGGGGCTGGATGCAAGACACTGCAAAAAGTTTTTCTTTAAATTGCAAGTTTTTTTGCAAAGCCTGCCCAAAAGAGAGAAGCGGAGTGGAGTGAAGCCAGGTGCTGCTAAGATGAGGGTCCCGCCCCATCCCCTATCCCACCTGTCACCCCAAATTGCACCCCACCACGATATGCGCGTCCTACCTGACACTTGTAGCCCCATTGCGTTCCTAGCCTTTGTGTCCAGGGAAGCACGTTGCAAAAGAAAACTTCTCGTGAGTTCGAGATGTTTGATTGATGGGGCTGGAAAGGTAAGACACGTGTCTTGAGCCCCCCACCTGCCACGCCCAAATTGCTTCGCTAAAGGGAGCTGGTAACTAAGCAAGGGACAGCAAGCTAAGCTCCCCTTGCTGTTTCTTTTTCCCCTCCCTCGCTGGGCATGGCAGGGCTCCTGCCCCTTGCTTAGCATCGCTAAAGGAGGGCGAGTGGCTAAGCAAAGGGCAGGGAAAAGAGACCCGAAGAGGCGCTTAGGTTGCTGTCCCTTGCTTAGCCACCTTCCCCCTTTAGCGATGCAATTTGGAGGTGGTGAGATGTTAACCCTGGCTAGAAGCTGCGGAGACGAGGCTGATTGGACCAGCCACTTGCTCCCGTTGCTTCTGGCAACCAGGGCAGAGAGGCGGCAAAGGGAGTCGCAGGACCGCATGGAGCTGGAAGCACACTTCCACAGCGGTCACTATCTGAAGACTCTGCCCCGGCTGCTGGAAGACTCTGCAGCAGGTGGCTGGCCCAACCGGCCTCTTACTGCTCGGTTGGTGAATGGTGCTCTGCCCGGCCGGAGGGGAAGGTTGTCCGCTGGATGGGCACAACATGGCAAGAAGTGCCAGGTGGCTGCTCTCTTGTGAGTGGGGTGAGAGTTTGTAGGCAAGGGGGATGGATGGGAGGCAGGTGAGCGCCAAAAACACTTGGGGGGGGAGACAATAGAGAGACAGCTCCGGCTCAACTCAGCTGATCCGCATGTCTGGTTTAAGGGGCCCAGCTACCCCTAGCTGACCGGGGAAGGGAAGGGCTGAGTCCTATGCTGGCCACGCCCACCCCTTCATGAGGGCTTATTTTCAGAGGAGGGCGCATATTTACACCCACCCTAAAAAGCAGGCTTGGTCTTATTATCAGGACATGTCGTATTTTCCGGGAAACACAGTATATAAACAATAACATGCTCTCTTCAAATGTATTTTTAAATATTTATTAACAACAATTTCTATGTTATCTTTATATATATATATATATACACTGAATACACTGTTCAAAATATTTATATATAAATAAAAAAACTTATCTGAAAAAAAAGAAAAAGTTTTTTTTCCATATTTATGAAATATCAGATTTATTGCCACAAATTTTTTAATCTCATCTGGATAATGAGCCAACAAAGCATAGTAGAAAATAACTCTTAATCATATTCAGCATGTTAATATTTCAATAGCACTATTACCATACGCTGTTGTTTCTTTGCCTTAAATCATGATTCTATTACTAATATAAAGTACCCCTTAGCATCCCATAAATAATGGGAATTTTATGATTAAGTTTAATTATATTATAACTAGGTATCCATTGTCTTAATAAAATCTTTTTAAAAAACTAGAATTAAATGTTTTCATATTCATTTTTGCCATCATATGTTTATTAGTATTTCAGTTTCCTTCTTACCAAATTATAGTATTGAAGATAATGATTTGAAATGTTTAAAATACTAGGTTTGTCCAATCTTTATCATAGGATTAAAATATCGATTCAACAATTAAATTAATGGAACACCTTTAGAGACTATAGTTTGATAGTACTACTTTATACTTACAACTTATATAGATCCATTATCTCTAAAAATATATCTAATTCTAAAACATGCACTGGTAATTCTAAAACATGCACTAGTAACCATAATTTGATATTGATCCTATGGTAATTGGTAATTGATGAAGAACCATAATAAACCAGCTACAGAATAAGTATTTATCTAATAGAAATATTACTTTTCAATCCTATCTCTGCAGGTATTTCTGTAGTCATCCCCATAAAATTTCAGGTCATCAGAATTGCATCTTCCCTTGGGTTTGGCATTCTTCAAGCTTTTTCTTTTAAGTTCGAACTTCCATCACACAGTCATGGCTGCCATGTTAATTTTTTTATGTCACCTTTGCATTATCCTCACGATCACATGATCAAAATTCATATGCTTGGCAACTGACTCATATTTATGATGGTTGCAGTGTCCTGGGGTCACATGATCACCTTTCGCTATCTTTTAACAAGGAAAATCAATGAGGAAGAAAAATTCACTTAAAAACCGTATTGCTAACTTACAAGTGCAGTGATTCACTTAACAATTGTGATAAGGTTGTAAAATGGGACAAAACTCACTTAACAAATGTTTCACTTAGCAACATAAATTTTGGGCTCAATTGTGGTCATAAGTCGGGGATCAGCAATAATATAAACAGTAGTGCCTGTCCATTTTTGGAGAGTAATGTCAGCATAGTTTTAAAGAATATGGGAACTTGTGGACTCTAGTTATCTGAAACTGACAAAAACTGAATGTTAGAAACCTTGTTTTCTGAGCTTGGTTGTTTCCTGGTGGACATTTTATTACCAACTAAGTAACATCATCAGTGTGAGCAATGAGTATGAGTGAACACCTTACTGAAGCTCAACCACGCTTAGAAAAGACAAGATTTTGCCGTCTTTAACAGGCCAAATTCTTACTTAGAATCCAAATATTAAAAAGTGGGACATAAAGAGAAATTGCAAGTAGAAAACGCTGTTCTCTGAATCCCCATAACAGAATACAGAAAGCTTAGATAAGCACTAATATATGCTGTTTTCAAAACACTCAGTTCTTTTGGCATCTCAATAACAAAAATGGCAATTAAAATCCACAAGACCATAAAGCAGTAATCTTATTATAAAACAGTGAAATACCTTTTAGCAGAAGACTCAGAACGCCTTTGCTGTTTAAATCCACTTTTCCTTAATTCTGAAAGTCAACACAAAGAGAAAAGCTGTTATCATTTGTTAAATTAAGGGAAATGATTTTCAAAAGCTCCTAAGTGACTTAAAGCAGCATGGCTGGGTTCCTAAATCATAGCAAGGCTTTTAGAAGTATGTGGATTATAATAAATGCATTGGAAGACAGTAAATCCTAACTGCAGTAACATTTGCTAGTCATTAGCCTTTGGTTTATGCCGCTTTTAATTCAATAGGTTGGATTTTTATAAATAAACAAACATAATTCTCTATTAAGTATTAATTTAGTGAAAGCACCTATGTTAACTATTTAGAACTGGTGTCATTTAAGACATGTTGTGTCACTGCTATGATTAGACATTCTGCTTTAAATCATTGGGAGGATGATACCCAATCAATTGAAAGATTTATCGTTGTCCACACATTGTAATATCATTATATAGTGGTTTTTCTTTTTAAAAGAAAGCTGTAATTAAAAAAGTTATGTAGGAGAGTTAAAATGGAACAAAAATTAAAATTAAGTACATAATAATTCATAGCAAAAGGTAATCTGAATACAGTTGGAAACACATCCACAAGAAGACAGTTGAGTTGTTTGGGATCTGACTGCTAAAATCTGCTTATCCTTAGTACAGGTAGTCCTCAACTTACAACCGTTCATTTAGTGACATTCAAAGTTATAGCGGTCCTGAAAAAAGTGACTTATGCCCATTTTTCACAGTTATGCCTTTGCAGCATCCCCATGATCACCTAATCAAAAGTCAGATGCTTGGCAACTGGTTCATACTTATGGTCGCAGTCTCCCGGGGTCATGTGATCCCCGTTTTGCAACCTTTTGACAAGCAAAGTCAATGGGGAAGCTGGATTCAATAAACAACCAGGTTACTAACTTATCAACTGCAGTGATTCATTTAACAAGAAATGTTGCACAATGGGGCAAATCTCACTTAATGTCTCACTTGACAACATAAATTTTGGGCTCAATTGTGGTTGTAAGATGACCTATATTTTCCTCCTAATATCGTCATAGACAGGGCAGTAATAAGTTAATTTCTTTTACTTAACCCACCACACAAAGACCAAGATGCTGTTCCATTGGGTATTTACAAAATATCCCTTCGAGTTTTCTGGTAGGTATGTTCTGAGGATTGCAAACCATGTTTTTTTTAGAATTTGTTTATATTGTTGTAGTGAATGGCTAATTCTCAATTCATGGAGGTAGGATATAGCAAATGTTTCCCTTTTTTAATGTTCAGCCAGATAACTAATACACAGTCCCAGACTTAGGTAAGCAGGTAGAAAACTTTATAGTCACTGCAAAAGCCAAACCTGAGGAGAGCAGAGCAAAAATCTGGTCTAGTTTTTCCCCTATACAGAGATAATGGACAGGCCGGCTGAGGTTGTAAGAGAAGTCACCAGATGACAAAATGTAATTTCTAGCTTTTGCCCCCTTAAGACTTCTTTTCCTAGTAATCTTTGTTCAATCTTCTTTTTAGTACCACTAAAATTCAGTGTCATCTGGTTTGCTCAATTCAGGTTTGTTTTCAGTTAGTTTGTTTTGATAGTCTTGCTAGCTTAATTCCAAAGTTGCTAAATTTAATTTTTTGACAAACAGCAGTTAATGTTGCTCTATTCAGTCCAGTTATCATATTGGATTAATTCTGTTTGTTGAAAATATTAGCTGGATCAGGATTGCTGTTGATTTTATACTATTTACATTTATCTAATAAAGCAAACAAACAAACTCCCTTTTTAACACCCTGTAGTCCTTATTTGGGGTACATGATTAAAAATTAGTATGGTTATATTTTAGATTAGGCCACATCCCTGATCAAATTGAATCAGATAAGATAAATTCAGAAGATCTCTAAAAGGAAATTGAGTTCTTTCAAATTTAAAGCCAAAGTTTGCTAGTGATTCAGAAATGTCCAGAGAAATGAACACATACCCAATGTGTGTCTGCAAACATTTCTTCTCAAGAATAATTCCAAAATAAGGAATGAGAAAATGAGGTTCAGCCAGTGGTGAAATCTAAAAATGTTCCCTACCAGTTCTGTGGGTGTGGCTTGGTGGGTGTGGCTTGTAGCTTGGTGGGTGTGGCTTGGTGATCATGTGATTGGGTGAGCTCAAAAAACAACTGTCACACTTCACACACAAACAACACAAAAGCCACATTACTGACTCACACACAATGTAGAAGCACACAAAATGGCCCCTGCAACAACAAGCATGAATCTCACAGAGCCACAAAGAGCTCAAAAACCAACTTTTACACTTTGCACACAAACAACACAAAAACTACACTACTAACTCACACACAATGCAGAAGCAGCTGGACTTCACACAAAATGGCCCCTGCAACAACAAGCATGAACCTCACAGGGTGAACAGTTTAAAAAATGCTTTTAAAATGTTTTTTTTTTAAAGGTTTCGATATTTCCCCTCTCAGCTGATTGTCAAAGACAGCTGAGAGTTGGGACTTTTTTTTTACTTTTTAAAGCCTTCTTTTACTTCCAGTTGGACGAATAGGTGGTAAAACATGCTTTTAAAAAAGGTTTTTAAAACGTTCATCAGCTGTGACAATCAGATGTGCCACCAGTCGTGGGAACCTTTTCTTTTTTTTTTACTTTTTAAAAACATTTTTACTACCGGTTCTCCGATCCTGAAGAATTTATTACTACCGGTTCTAGCGAACCAGGCAGAACCGGCAGCATTTCACCCCTGCCCTGAATGCCAGTGGAAGAAAGCAGCCAACTTTCTATCTTTCTATCTAGGTTGGAAGCTGCCCAGATATCTGTGGAGATTCTCAGACACCCAAGTCATGGTTGTCCCAAAACTGCTTTCTTTCCAAAGGCAACTGGACCTTCTAGGTTTGCTTGAAGATGTCAGTAGTCAAAACTGAAGAAGCTTTTTGGATGGGAAGCAAAACCTCTTCAAGCAAAACAAAAAAGCACCTTTGGGACAATCTGTCCAGATGTTCCACTGGTGGGATTCAAAATGCTGGGCTTGTTGTGCCTTTGGTCTGATCTGGCTTGATTTTTTTTTTATCCTCTTCATCAAATGAGGATTATTTTGCTACCAACATTTTGACTATCCCAACTAAGTCGTTCTAGTAATCAAGATGTTCTAATAATCGCTACAGAGATTACATTTAAGTCCTTGATTGGGAAGCTATCTGTCTCCCACAATTAAAAAATAAACATTTCTCAAACTTTTCTATAATACATTTCCCTGCTAATCTCTGCTTGTTGTTTTTATGTTATTATTTAGGGAGAAAGAGGTCTTCCTGGGCTGGATGGTGCTATTGTAAGTTCATTTCCCTTGTAATTTCTGTTTTCCTTGCCTGTGTGTTGCATTATTTTTGGCAAAACTCAATTAGTAAAGAAAAGAAACTTTCAACTTCGTTTCCAGCATAATGGTGTTGAATGATCCTTAGAAAACCTTAGTCCCAAATCTACCCCAGCCGTGGAAGCTTATTAGGTGACTCGGTTTATCATTATTATATTAATATTGTACTTTTAACCAGAGCATATAAGACATTTGCTAGACCAATTCTCAAATACAGTACATCTGTCTGGAACCCGCACTACATATCGGACATTAATACAATTGAGAATGTCCAGAGATATTTCACGAGATGAGTCCTGCACTCCTCTGTTCGCAAGAGAATACCTTATGCCACCAGACTTGAAATTTTGGGCTTTGAAAATTTAGAACTACGCCGCCTTCGATCTGATTTAAGTGTAGCACACAAAATGATCTGCTACAATGTCCTACCTGTCAAGGACTACTTCAGCTTCAACCGCAAGCTCACAATAGATACAAACTTAACGTAAACTGTTCCAAACTTGATTGCAAAAAATACGACTTCAGCAACAGAGTGGTCAATTCCTGGAATACATTACCTGACTCTGTAGTATCTTCCCCAAACCCCCAAAACTTTAACTTTAGTCTGTCTACTGTTGACCTCACCCCATTCCTACTAAGAGGTCCGTAAAGGCGCCGTGCATAAGCGCACCAGCGTGCCTGCTATCCCTGTCCTAATGTCCCCCATGTATTCGTAACCATCTCATGTACTCATAACCATGCTTGTACATCTTATATATTCACAAGCATGTTTATAGTTTGTCTGTAATCATATATATGCTTGACAAATAAAATAAAAATAAATAAAAAACAACCACAACTGTTACTTCTTATGAGGAGAGAAGTAGACTTGATCACCTTGGGAATAAAATAACCAAATGAGGTAGAGAAGGAGTGTCTTACTTTTCTTAACTGCTGTTTAGTCTTTACAAAGCTTACAGAACTACCGAACTGTTTGCAGAGAGGAAATTCTACAAATAGGAATACAGTTCAACGTTCCCCTGCAGAGTTCCACACTGTGTGTGGTAGAAGGGCAAACAATAGCTTTCTTGTTAGAAGATGAAGATACGAGTAACACACATGTCCAGCACAAGGGTGTCATGTGTGCCATGTCACCATGGCATAAAATATGGTGTCTGTGGTGCCTCTTGCTCCCACCACAGGTAGCCAGGGACCGCACCTTTTCTTTATGACTAGCATTTTTCCTATTGTGTTCTAGAATTCCTGATTTAAGTCTGTTACATCCTTTTGGGGGAGTAACTCCCAGAAATAGCTAGTTAGAGAGAGTGGGAAGGAGAGTTAGGAGAGAGGGAGGGGGAGAGAGGCGGGATGGATAAGCTGGTTGATAGACAGACAGATAGATATACTAGCTTCTAGTTGTCCAACTGAGTTCCATGTGAAAGACCCTTCAGCCCCCAGCCTCTTATACTTTCCTTATGTAGGACTGAGTTTAGCTGAAAGAAAAACCAATGGGATGAGAAAGGAAGATAACAGGGAAGAATCAAGAGGGAAGAAAACTAAAAAAAAACACCATAAAATTGGCTTCTTACAACCAGAGCAAACCTTTTTCTTGGCTGGCTTTTGGGCTTTGCAAATAAACAGACATCCTGAAATTTATTTCTACTTTTCACATCATGTTTTCTATCCTGCGGGGGAGTTTTGCATTTTCCTCTTGGGATCCTACACGCCAGGAGACATCCTCTCACCATGGAAGTAACCAAGCCAATGACAAGAGAGATAATAATAACGGGAGATAACAACACACAGTTCTGGTTTTGCATTACATGAGATGATTGTGTTTATGACACTGCGATGAGTTTGGGTTACAAATCTGGCAGCAGTCAATGCACGAAGAGAGTCAATTTATTTGGGGATGAGCAGGACATGTGAGCACTGAAGTTGCTTTCTTGCCTTCTTAACAGGGACCTAAAGGTTTTCCGGGTCGATCAGGCCCTGCTGGTCCCATCGGGCTACCTGGATTTCCGGTAAATCATCCTTTTTTTTTGTTATTAATTACATCCTGAATAATATACCATTGTAGCTGGTTCAGAATATATGAAATAGCTACTGATAGTTATCTACAGTATTTAGAATCAGAATAGAGCTGGAAGGGACCTTGGAGGTCTTCTAGTCCAGCCCCCTGCTCAAGCAGGAAATCCTATACCATTTCAGACAAATGGCTGTCCAGTCTTTTCTTGAAAGCCTTGGTGATGGAGTACCCACAACCTCTGGAGGCAAGCTGTTCCACTGGTAAATTGTCCCCACTGTTAGGAAGTTTCTCCTTAATTCCAGGTTGCTTCTCTGTTTGATTAGTTTCCATCCATTGTTTCTTCTTCTGCCCTCTGGTGCTTTGGAGAATAAATTAAACCCCTCCTCTTTGTGTCAGCCTCTCAAATATTGGAATATTGCTGTCGTATCACCCCCTAGTCCAGTGGTGGGATTCAAAACGTTTTACTATTGGTTCTGTGGGCGTGGCTTGGTGGGTGTGGCAGAGGAAGGATACTGTAAAATCCCAATTTCCTCCCCATCAGCTGGGACTCGGGAGGCAGAGAATAGATGGGGGTGGGGCCAGTCAGAGGTGGTATTTATTGGTTCTCCAAACTACTCAAAATTTCTGCTACCGGTTCGCCAAACTACTCAAAATTTCCACTACTGGTTCTCCAAACTACTCAAAATTTCCGCTACCGGTTCTCCGAACTACTCAAAATTTCCGCTACCGGTTCTCCAAACTACTCAAAATTTCCGCTACCGGTTCTCCAGAACTGGCCAGAACCTGCTGAAACCCAACTCTGCAGCAGGGACATTGCTGGATTTTGTTTTGTTTTAAAGAAGAGCTGCTCTTCCCAAGCAATTTTCTTTTGCCAAAGAAGAAGAGGGAGGGGGAAAAATTAAGAGATGCTTTCTATCTCTCATCCTCCCCACCCACTCCTACGTTTCGATACATTTCTTAATGAAATGGAACCGAGATTAATACGGTCAGGCGGGATGGGGGTGGAGGGGTGGGAGTGAGAAAAGCCTCATAGAGCGAGGCGCGGATTCTCCGAAAATAACCCGCTTGCCATCTTTTTAAAAAAAACAGGAAAGCGATGCCTGCGCTGAAATCACTTAAACAAAAAGATTGCAGCAAGGGACATAATGCAAGAAAGTAATAAGGTTTAAAAGAGGTCAGAGTCCTTCTCTTGCTCCATTGCTCCTGAGTGAGATGCATTATTTAATGGTCTTTGGTCACTGTTGATATACAGCTGATGAAATAGATGATTTTGTTCAAAAGAGCATTAGGGAAGAAATATACAATACCACATTTACCCTCTGCCAGGATTCTCACTCACCATAGCGAGAAAGGAAAGAAAGGAAAGGGAGGGAGGGAGAGGAGGAAGGGGGAAAAAAAACAAAACCAGAAACCAGTAAATGGAAAGGATTTTTCCTCTTTCTTTTGACAGCGAAAAGCAAAAACAGCCAAAAAGTGAACCTCCGTTGGAAAAAGCAAAGGGGAAGAACGATAAAAAACCAAACACACATGGAATAAATAAATGCATCGAAGGAATCTTGCTTTTTCCTGGGATTGTGTTTTTTTTGCAAAAATGCACGCACAACAATCGCAGCAACAACAACAAAATCCTCCAATGGAAAAAAGGTTGGTGTGGGAGAAACTCAGGTGGGTAATGGAACTGTGTCACGGACTAAGGCAAGCCATCTTTTATAAAAATGGATGGATGTGTTGATGGGTTACTCCGTCAAAGACAGAAAAGAAGCAGGCAAGAAAATACTTGTCGGTGCAAAGTCAGGCAAAAATATCCCAGCTACAAATGACCACCTAGGCACTGCCAGCAGTCTGGCCTCCCAATCCTGCAAGGTTGAACGGACGGCCAGATTATTTTGTATTCGAGGATCCAAACTGGGACGGTCACCGGGATCAGAGATTTAGACTATCCTCAGAGAACTGCCTAGAGGAGATTTGCTCTTGAGAAGGACCAGATCCTGAAGAGGAAACTCAAAATCCTTTGGCCACCTGATGAGAAGGAAGGACTCCCTGGAGAAGAAGAGCCTCATGGCTGGGAACGATGGAGGGCAAAAGAAGAAGAAGGGGACGGCAGAGAAGGAGGTGGCTGGATGGAGTCACTGAAGCAG
>JANHFT010006065.1:66743-83302 GCA_032467955.1 Pseudoxenodon macrops | reverse complement strand
CTGCAACAACAAGCATGAATCTCACAGAGCCACAAAGAGCTCAAAAACCAACTTTTACACTTTGCACAAAAATAACATAAAAGCTACACAACTGACTCCTACACAACTGACTCACACACAATGCAGAAGCAGCTGGACTACACACAAAATGGCCCCTGCAATAAGCATGAACCTCACAAGGCGAATAATTAGGTTTTTTTAATGCTTTATACAAGTAAAAAAAAATTCCCTCCTCTCAACTGATTGTTAAAGACAGCTGAGAGTCAGCACTTTTTTAACTTTTTTAAGCCTTTTGTTACTTCCAGTTGGGCGAATAGGTAGTAAAAAAGGTTTTTTAAAAAGCTTCATCAGCTGCAACAATCAGATGTGCCACGATCGTGGGAACCTTTTTTTTTTTTACTTTTTAAAAGGATTTTTACTACCTGTTCTCTGAACCGGAAGAATTTATTACTACCAGTTCGAGCAAACAGGACAAAACCGGCAGCATTTCACCCCTGGATTCAGCTCTAAATTTCATTCATAATTTATTATTTTAGCAAATATTCTTCAGTCTTACTGCTTTGATTAACTGAGATGTTGAAATAGTATATTGTAGAAGTATTCTACAGTTCAGTGTTCTAATAGTTTTGTTTTTCATTATCAGGTACAGTGAGAGTCTTCTCAGGTACATGTGAGCATAAGAGGGTACCATATGTGCTTTCTTGAAATTGATGGCTACTGAAGTCTTCCTTTTTCCTATCATACACTTCTTACCTCTCATCCTGTCCCTTCTTGTTGCATTTTTTGGGTAACAACTGAGCAGAAAACAGAAAGAAAGAGCATTAAACCAGTTTAATCCATCCAAACACTCTATAGTAAACTTTGCATTTATCACAGGTGGTAGCTCTGGGCAGAGACACATAGGTCCTTGGTTTAGAACCACAATAGTGACTGAAGCCTCCATCACTAAACGATGATGTCATTAAATGAGTCCCACTGATTTTATGAATCACCCTCATCATTAAGTGAATCATGCAGCTGTTAAGGGAATTTACAACTACTGTAAATACCTGCCAGTTACCAAGTGCCCCAATTTTGACCATGTGACCACAGGGATGCTGCAACAGTCTTAAGTATGAAGACTGGTCTTATGAAGATATAAGTCACTTTTTTCAGCACCGTTGTAACTTCTGACAGTGATTAAATGAATGGTTGTAAGTCAAGGACTACCTGTATTCATCTAATGCACCAGTTATATTTATTCTTAGATTAGGAGGCCCTTTAGATAGTCACTTGTGTTATCTCATGGTTTGACTATTGTCATGTGTCCTGCAGGGGGCTACTCTTGAAGATCTCCCAGATTTTCCTGAATGCAGCCTCTCAGGAACTAATCAATCTGCCACAGTGTGCCCATATGACTCTGTTCCTCCATTAATTTCAGTGGTTGGGAGTCAGTTTCTTGATACCTGTTTATCAGCTGTAAAGCCCTTCATGAAACAGAGCTGTTATTTGAGGGTCCATCTGTCTTCCATAATTTCTGCCTGTCCAGTAAGACTGGATGAAATGAGCATGTTCCAGCTCCCTTCTGTTAAACGTTGTCATCTATCAGTTAAGAAATATGCCTTCTCTGTTGCAGCAGCTGTCCTCTGGAATGCTATTCCCCCTCCCCAAGATTAATATGGCTCCCACCCTAATGATGTTCCACAAGTTACTGAAACCCTGGCTGTTTTCCCAGGCCTTGAAGAAGGGTGGCTTATTGAGCCCTAGTATGTTTGTTGCTGCTGTTGCTTTGTTTGGTTTCCTTCTCTTCTAGATGTCTATTACTTTTCTTTTCTTTTTAAATCTTGTTTTTAAAGAGTGAGCCACCCAGGTTCTTTTGGAGACAGATACTGTCTAAAATAATAAGTATATACAGCAGATAAAATTTACATTGAAGTTATGCTCCTTTTTTCAGTTTTCCCTAGGCAGAACCTGATATCTGGATTAATACGTCAACCTGATTAAATGTGATGTGCATTCAAAAGATCGGATAGAAGTCTCTGAGTGGCAGAGTTTAATGTTTCAACCTTTAGTAGCATCCCAAAGTTCACCAGTCACTGAAAACATGATTAGGAGGCATTAGGAGTATTCCCCTCAATCTCAATCTTGACAACTTTTAAGACGTGTGGACCTCAACTCTGGGGGATTCTGAGAGTTGAAGTCCACGCATCTTAAAAGTTGCTAAGGTTGAGAAACGTTGCCCTAATGTGTTTTATAAGTCATGTGTCAAAATCTTACAAAAGTAATTCTTATTACAAGATTAAACTCAGCCCTTACATGTCAACAGTCCAGGAAAGATGTAGCAGTATTTAAAAACTGTAAAGGGAACATTTTCTTTATAAAAATCAGTTTCCATAAAATCATACAGTAGCCATGCAGAATTGTTCTATGTATGAAATAAAAGAGAAAAAGACTAATAGACTTTTGCTAAGATAAATACCGTAACTGTTTACAGCAAATTCCCACATACAGCGACATAAAAGATGACATATTATGTCAACATGCCATATACACAACAATAAAATATGATTGACTATGCACAATGCAAGCAAAGCTAGAAAACTGTTCAATCAACAAAACAAGACCCATGACGCAAATCACCAACTCCATACAAATTGAGGATAACATGTAAAACAAATAAAATTATCCGACCAAGAAGTTATGTCTTTAGAGATGGTTATTTTGAATTAAGGAGTATTAACACCTTTGGTGGGAAAATATATCACATACTTTTCAGGTCACTCCACTCACCTTTCATCCCCACCTGGCATTCAGCTCACAACTGTAGCTCCTTGTTGCTGCTTGCATGTGATAGCAGCCACACAATGGCAACAGCTTTGACAAGCTAGTCAAATCAGGTGAAGGTAGGGTAATGGCTCTTAAACTTTCAGAGATACAGGGAATTAAATCTACCAGAGTCGTATCTTCTCAGCATGTGAAGATACTCTGATAGATTGAATAGATGAGACCAATTGAAGGTTCAACAGTTAAAAGGTGGTGTTTGCAAATGTTGAGCAATGTGCATGATAAGGCATCAAAGACATCCTGGTCATCCATTCTGCCTAATCCCATCTCTGGCTGTCTCTATTTTTACCTTATCACTGGACCTAGATGGAATTGGGGAGAAAATTGGTTACAATGGACAAACACAGTTTGTAACAACTTTGGAGGCACCATCAATATTAAAAGAACTGAACTTATATATCAGCCTATCATCATATACTATATATAGAACACAAAATCACAAAGGCAAATATTATAATCAATTACCTTGGCAATATTTTCTTTTCAGTAGTAAGTATTGATACAGAAGTTAACTGGAGAAGAGCAAGGGCAAATTCTGGTTTTGGTAACTATACTCCATTGTGTAGGAACATTGATGAATTATTCCAAAGCAACAAAATTGAAGCCTACTAAGTTGTGGTACTCACTAGCTTTCTATATGCCAGTAAAATGTGGACTGTGTACCAAGGCATATAAGATAGCTCAATCGTTTTCACATGACTTGTGTTCACAGAATATTAGGCATCAGACAACTAAAGTACCAGACACTGAAGTTATCTCTAGAGCGTATGTACCATCTGTTCATACATTGATGAGAATACAAACCTGGTGTGTAGGTCATGTCGTATATGCCAGATGAAGGTATACCCAAGCACTCCTTTTGAGAACTGCTGTGCTAGAAAATGCTTTTATGGAGGGCAGAGGAAATGCTACAAAGACACATTAAAAGCCTCCCTGAAATTGTTTGACATAGATGCAATCATCTGAGAAATTGTTGCCCAAAAACTGACCTACCGGCATGGCCTAATCCACAAGGACTGTCAGGTTTATGAAGAAAAGCACATTGCTGAAGCACTATTAATATAACTACCTAATCTAGAGTAAGCAGTGCAACAACTGCAGTGCCTACATAGTTGTCCAAACTGACCTGACCAGTAATCTTTGGACACACCACATTCAGATTTAACATGATTAATGGTGCTAAGACCTTCATCAACATAATTAAAAACACTTTTTGGTGATGAAGATAAACAATAGATTTAATGGACTATAATTGACAGAGCATCTGAATAAGTCTTACCCGCAATTTATGCCATAAAATACCTCAAGATGCAAAAAGGAAAGCAGAAGAAACTACATCCAAATTAAACTAAAGATTGAGATCCAGACAACAGAAAGAGACAAGAAGTTATATTTACATAAGTAGGTTCAAAGATACAGGGGAATTTGAGACATAATTGCTAGCCCTTGATGAATTACTTTCTATTAAAATCTGATAAATAATTGAAAAGCTAAGGGAGATCAAAAAGAATATTATTTATATAAAATATTTTGAATGTGAAAAATGTGAGAAATTGTGGATAGCACTTCAAAACATGGGCCATCGAAGAATTTATTTGATAGCCAGGAACCAAGTTATAATAGAATATGAAACAACTAGACAGTTCAAGATTGCTAAAGAAGTGCACCAAAGTTGTATATTTTCCCTTTTAAAATTATAGTCAAAATATGTCACAATATTTTGTGTTGAATTATTTAATTTTAAGAAATAAGTATATTTCTAATTTTTTTAAACACTTGGAGCTATTGTTGCTTCAAAAGAAAAGCAGTTACAGATAAACAGTCCAAGGGTTATGGAGTTAGGGTTATGAAGAATAAGAAATGCCTTAATACTAATAAGCACTAGTCAGATGTGAAAATCATTATACAGACATAAAGAGGCAGACACTTCTACACATTACTGGATATTGGATCTGTTTGATGTGTGCCAAAAAGACTGTCCTACTGTTTCTAAAATTCAAATTAATACTAATATGTAAAATGTAATAGTGATGTGTGAAAACAGCATTGTATAACTTGAAATATATGTTGGAATACTAATATTTATATTAGCATAATTAGGGGAGTGAAATCTATTTAATGAATTAATGAGAAAAATGCTCATAAGAACATAATCAGGAGTTTTATATTTCAAGAAGGAATTATTTCAAAGTCTTTTCTCGCTTCCTCTAAAAACAGAATCTGTAATTGGCTTCCAAGAAAAAATGAAAAGATGTCATACTGCTTACGTTAAAAAAGATAAAGAACTTAAGCCAAGAATTGTTAAGAAAACTGGATGAGATTTTGACAGATTTTATCTTAACAACTGTAAGTAGTTATTCTCCCCTATCCTTATTCCCCACAAAATGTACGTGCTATCATCCCCTTCCCCCATTATTCTCAATTCTGAATAACTTTATTTTTGAAAAGCTACAATTACAGAAGTTACCAATAATAGAAATCAGCACAGCTGTGCCTGGAGCTGTTCCATCACATAATCACCTGTCATGCATGCTAATTCCAGCTATGATTAAAACCAATGATTTCCAAGAAAGATGGCCAGTACTATTGTCAGAAGTGTCATGGTTTAATCCAATAGACATGGGCTTGTATGTGCCTGCTTGCAATATCCCTTCTGACAGCTGGAGTTATAGGTGGTGTTCATACTTTGAAGTATCATGTCTTTTGTTTGTTTGCTTTATAAAAAAGTTCTGATCCAGTATTTTCAAGAAGAAATTAAAGAAAATTGGATTATTTTACACAAACGTTTGGCTGATGTAGCCATGTCAAGAAATGACATAATCCCATGATAGTCTCCTTTAAAAAAATATCCAAACAGGCTCCAGAGCAAGTGAAGTAACACAATAACTCATGTTTAAAAGGTGCAAAAAGCTTCTGTTTACTACATTTAAAAATTAGCTATATTCAGTTACTTTCCTGAAACAGCCTTTGCACCCACCCACAAGTCTAGTTCTTTTGTCATCCTACGATTAGTGGGGCGTGAGAAATTGTGTGCAGCGTAGAAAGACCCAGCAAGTGTTTATTTCCTTTTGATATTTTTATAGTAAGCAACACAGATTCTGACAAATAAAATAACAGTCTTTATTTGTTCATCACTTCCAAAACTTTATACTGTATATTAGTTCCAGACATACAAATGCTTAACAATGAAGCAATAAAGTTATGGTAAATGTGTTCCATAGGTCCATTTATCCCTGAAGGGCTTTTGATGTTCTATTTTGTACTTGTGGGGTATATTACTTTTAATCTGTTTGTTTTAATACACTTAAATAAAGGGAAAATAATACCAAAACAAGGAAAACAAACAGAATGAAATAAAATAGTTCCGTTTTTTAATATAGCATTAAATCTTCACCACACTAGCTAATTCTGGTAACTTTTCCATTACATCATTAGATAGCAGACTGAAAATTTGACTGTGGCATTTTCTTTCCACCATAAAAAAATAATCTTATGCTATGTTCCATTGTTTTTCAGATTGTGCAAAAGAAAAGGAGAAAACAACTATTTAAAACATTTGTTGCTATTATATAAACAAAGCTCAACATTTTCTAATTTTTATCTCTTTGATCATTTAATTCTAAAGTAAATATATAGAACTTTCAAAGTGGGTATTTTATTTGTAAACAATTAAAAAGTAATAAAGACTTAGTAAATTTTTCATTATTCATTTTTCCCCCCTCATGAAATGGAGTAAACAAACATATAGAGAAGGAGGTTTTTTTTAAAAAAAACTTGATCTCCTTATTTGCCAGCTTGTGACAACCAGACCCTTGTGGGAGTTGAAATTCTGATAAAGGAAAAGTTGGAATTTGATGACATCAATGCCTAAGCATTAAGGAGTCACTTGCTCTCTGGCGCTAATGAGTAAACTGTCAGTTATCACAAGTGACAAAGTTAATAGTGAGAGTTAGCAAAATATTGATTAAAACAAAAGGTAGGAATTTTTGTTGCTAATTTATTTCATAAATCTTGATGCTATGTGATAATGTGCTTGCTTGTTTTGATGTAAGCAATTTCATTTTTGAATTCAGAGTGAACACGCAAGGTGGATCTACTGCACAAACTGGTAAAGCAGTTTTAGGGATATCAGATTTTAGCTACAAAATTCCACATGATCACTAGATGCTAGCAAGCCCTGATCTGGTAGTCTTAGCAATTTGTTTCACCTGGAATTATGAAATGAGACATTTGGCTTGCTGGCTAGTTGGTTGATTCAATTTTGAGGCAACTAATTCCATAAGATTCAGCACAGCTCATAACATTAAAAGTAAGCAAGCATTAAAACAATAGGAGCAAAGATCATATGCATCCAGATGAAAATAATATTCCACCCGGAATTGATCCTAACCTACTTCGAATGGGTAAACCAACAAATTTTCAACAACTTTTTGAAAATTATCATAGGAGTAATATGGATCACTGAGGGTATGTTGATTCAGAGCCAGATGCTGCAACAAAGAAGGCATATTTCCTAAGTTACAAGAGATAGCATGCACACTCATTCTGTTTGACATTACAGGATAGGCAGAAACTACTGGAAAAACTACTTGTGATGCACAATATTGGTGCCTGTCTTTCTTAAAACAAAATAATGCTTCATTAAATTTTGACAAGCACAGAACAGGCTATTTGATATTTGCTTCTGACAGCAAGATGTTTAAGATCAGCATTGGAAGTAGAATGAGATTGTTGGTTGTTCCACCTGGGAATGTAACAATTATAATCCAGGGCTGGCTATCGAGGACATCCAAAGATGTTTTGTGCAATTCTTGGGATCTTTCCAATTGCATCACCGATTTTCAGAAGCACAATGGATAAAACCAATAATGCAATTCACCATCCCATTTTGAGCTTGAAAAGAAAAATGGTGGTGTTTGTCCTGGTGTTTCAACCTGCCCCATAAAATAATCCAGAATATTCTGCTAAAATGTATGACAAAACTCTATCCACTTTCTCTCACTGCTCTAGCTGCAGCCATTTTTTCTCTAACCCAAAAGGCAAGTATAGTTCTAAAAGATTGCCTACCTCTGTTTTAGTCCAGAAAAGGAAAACAATATAAAACCAGACCCAAATAATTATTTTTATCTCAAGTTAATTTTATTAAAACTTTTATATTAAACTAATTTTATATTAAACTAATTTTATATTAATATTACACAACCTATCATGATCTTTTTCCATAAAGCTCTCTAAAACAACTCATTTCTTCCCAAATGTTCTATACTTGCACTCTTTCTATGAAATTATTATACATGGAAGGTTTTATGTTCCAACTAGGAAGATTTCAATTTCCAGAGTGGAACTGCTCACTTGAAGACATATTAAACATCTGTTTCTACCACTGTGTATAATCTCTTGAAATCTGCTTCCCTTCAGAAGTATCTTTAAAGATGTATCTGAATGAAGATTTCGGTTATATCTATCAGTGGAAGCCATAGTAGCTCCAAACAGCATCTCATTTAACTCTTCTATTCTGCCCTCTGCTGTGTGCTAAATGGAAGCTTTTATCTTCTTTTCAATGGAAAAAGCAAAGCCATTTATGATGAACAGTGCCTTCAAATGTGTGTGTCTGGGTGCATTAATTAGCCTTTGAAGTTTTTCTTAGCTTTAAAAAAACCCTACAAAAATAATCTCTTGATCTTCAGAATTACCCTTGATATTCCCTACTGAATCAAGAGGCTGAAGAAAATGCAAAATGCAAATTGTACTATAATTTATTTCAAATGTGTGCTTATGTAACATCCAAAAAAGAAAGAAAGAACAAATATGAACAAAAAGACTTCCTTCGATATTACAATTTTAAAAATTGACTTAAAGATGCATAACAATTGTGTGCCTTCACTTTTTCAATAACTAATCCACAGAGTTCACTATTTTATCAAGCAGGAAAAGTGAAGGTACTCTTTCCCTGACTGATAGCAAGGAGGGAGCTAGAATATGCAAATCTCTCATAACCAAGATTTCCCAGCTTGGTAGATGTAGGTGTAAGACGGTTTCTTTCTATTTTATGTTTTTATGATATACAAGGTGTGCTTAAAGAATTTAGAAAAAAGTTAACTGTACTCCAACTTATTCATGTCCTTAACATGGTTCACATTATTTCTATTCTACAAAACAAACAAAAATCAAATAATAAATTTGATTTGATTTAATAATAAAATATACAAGTTAAAAATATATCCATTGTCTTAACAAAAAACTATAATAAACTGGGCAACACTCCCACATATCAGTATCTCACCTTGCTCAGTTCCATCCTCATCCCCACAAGCATTTCATTCAATGATTGTGGGACGAATCGGCTCTTCTGGTCTTCTAGAAGACCAGGAAGGTAGCACACTGCTCAATCTCTGAGGGAAGGGTATTTCCCAGGACAAGGGCAGCTACAAATAAGGTGCACTGTCTAGGTACTGCTAGATGACAACATTTAAGGGAAGGGACCTACCCTATTTCTCTGATGAGCAAAGCAGATTCCCTTAAAGAGAAGTGGTCCTGCAAATATTGTCCCATACCCCTTACAGCTTTAAAGGTGATGAACAGTATCTTGAACTGCACCTGAGGGGGAAAATGGAAGCCAGTGCATGTCAGGCAGCAGGCGCAACATAAAATGTGTACATTATAGAATGCCTAGAACTGTGTGCATTACCGCATTCTGAACCAGTTGTAATTTCCAGATTGTCTTCAAATCATCTGGAGTGAATTGCAGCAATCCAACTGGGAAGCAACCAGGGAATATGTGCCTATGAGCAGAACTTGTTAGATCAGGAATGGCTGCAACTAGCACACAAGATCAATCTGTGAAAGACACCCAACCCCCTATTATTGGTGTCACTTTGATTGACCAAGCATGGCTGCCATTTTGATTTCTTTTATCTCCGCTTGCATATACCCCTGGCTATAACATTTGCAATGAAATTGGGCACTATGGCAGTATATTCTGTAATAATGGCTGCGCTTTTGAATTTGTATATTGTATTTTTAGCTCTCAAACTTACTTCATTATTTCTCCTATATTTTTTATTTCAATTATGAACTCATTTTATTTCCCCCACTGTTGACCAGGGCTAAAACTATTCTTTCTAGGCTGGTTTCCCTGCTTTCTACATCTTCCTAAAACCAGTTAGTGCTAGCAATGCCTTCAGGAAGCCACATGGATGGACAGTCCTTTGGGCATTGGCAGGAAAGCAACAGCCTCTTCCTCTGTTCACACACCTATACAAACAGAAGCCATGGTAAATGGGACTGGGGCTTACAACTGCTAAAAATTACCATAACAATGGAGGCTTTTAAGTATTATCACTAATGACACCTTGCAAAAACGAGCATTTTATTCTGTCTTCTATTCCCCAAGATTCCTAACAATTTACAGTAAACTGAAGTCATTGGTTCTGCTTCTTGGGGGAACATTTTGATACACATCTGATAGTTCCACAAGGCCTTTGCTATTGTGTATTTCCATTGCTCTTGGGAGTACTTGATTATAGCATTTGTTGTGTCACACTGACACTCTGGAAGGTATTATCTCTCTCAGGGGGGTTTTAAACAAAAGACAGAAGAGATAAACAGATCAGTTTCCGGATGCAACTGGCATATAAATTAGATTGGTTTAACAATATTTGTGCTTTCTAATTATTTTACCTTACAAGGAAAAACTGTATGCATAATAAACCATACAGGAAGTAAATGACACAGTTTCAGGCATGCTCAGTGCATTATTTGGTACTTGATTAAAAGTTTCAAATACCAACTTGAGATCATGTTTTATTGTTAAATAGAATAAGCAACTGGGAAGAAAAAAGGAAAAGATAAATGTGAATCCATTTTGTCAATTTGTTTTGAGACTGCACCAGAGGTAGGTTGTGACCGGTTCAGACCGGTTCTATAGAATAGGTAGTAAGCCGCTGGTGGTGTCACGGAACTGGTTTTGGTCTGTGGAGGCCGCCATCTTTAAAATAAAATTGAAAACAAATATTTTTTGGGTTTTTTTCTTCTTCTGCGCATGTGCAGAAGCCAAGTTTCTGGCACTGCGCATGTGCTGCCATCTTGTTTCCGGCCTTTTTTTGGGGGGATTGTTTTGGGTTTTTTCTACTGCGCATGCATACGCATACAAGGCATGCACGCGCACACAAGGTGCATGTGTGCGCGGGGTGTGGGAGTCAGTGAAACGGCGCCGAGGGAGGTTAGAACCCTCCCCTGTATCCTGTGTAATTAAAAATGACACTTTGGTGTCAAAGTTTAAAAGTGTTTTAGAGGTACCAAACAAACTCATTTAGATCAAAATCTCTAGAGGTGCTTCTTTAAATCTGAGGTATTTATTTTTTTCCCCCATCCAAGTAATGAGGACACTTTAGGGGTACTACTTCTCTTTTTTTCAGGCATAGGTTGACATTTATTTCATTCAATTTTCATTAATTCTCTCTTTAAAAAAAAAAGTCTGCTGACCACAGTCACCTTTTTTCGCAAGCCAGCAATATTCTTTTTGCCTTCATTCGTGAGAATTCTTTTCTTCAAGTCTTTTCCTTTAATGGAAGATGGTTTGGATTGAAACAACCTCCATGGTGAATGGAATGTGCATTTTACATGTTCATGTATTCTGTGTAGCTTCTTAGACTATTTTTTGCAGGATATTAACAACAATTTGAAAACTTGTTTCCAAGATTCACACACGCACGCACGCACGTACGTACACACACACACACACAGAGTATATTTAAATTAAGTAATTAATTAATTTAAGATCCATTCCTTTTCCTTAGCTATATCCCTTCCCTACCGCAAACAAAGAGGAGATGGGGGCAGATATCTTTCAGTCACACTGAAATTTGAATATTCATTACTAGAAGACTTTTGGAGGGTAGTTCCATCCTCCCTAAGATATTTTATGTGAAAAGTCACTTAAGTAAAGTAAAAAGTGATTTTCGGCACTTGCTGTAATTAAAAAGAAATATTAAAGTAGACTGAATGTTCTGTCATTTTTAAGACTTGAATAAATCTCTTGCCATGTATTGATGAAATAATATTGTTGGACGCAAGGTCATAAACCATGCTTTTTACTTCAATACTCCCTTTTATTTTTTTTTATTTTTTTAGAAACAGTCATAAATGTTCCTCATTAAAATTGTATATTCCATGGACTTTAAAAGTTTAAAGAAAACTCCTACAGATGATGGATATAGTTTTATGTAGGGAGGTATGGCATTCTGTTGCAAATCCACAGTTTTGAAAACTGCAAGATATGATTGATTGATGGTTTGCAAAGCAGAGTGACTGTGTTTAACTTTCCTGGCAGGCTTCAGCAGCTCAGAAGATGCCCCATTTTTTGCAGCATCTGACAGCTGAGGTACACAGACTGGTACCTGGAGGACAAGTGTTGTGGTATGACAGTGTCCTGAAGACTGGAGAGCTCAAGTGGCAGAATGAGCTCAATGAACTAAACAAGTGAGTCCTGCATTAACTTCCTTTCAGATCTCTCTCTCTCTCTCTCTCTTTCGTTCCCTCCAAAAAGCCAAGAAGAGGAAGGCGAGCAGAACACTCAAGCTAAAAGTACTTTGTGCAATCCTACTGAACTTCCACCCTTATATATAGCATCTTCTTGAAATACTAGTCACACAATTGTGGTGACATAGTCATAAAGTCAATAATTGCATCACATGGAACGTGATGGCACTTACAAGAGTCAGTAAGTGGATTGCTAAGATGAAACTGCTTTGGGCAAATATCTATCTTGTAACCAAACAAGTTGGAAAGGTTGTTTTGAAAATGGAGCAGGAGATTAATTTTGTTATTTGAAAGAAGGTCAAAATATGAATGTCGATGCAAACCCTAAATGTTCAAGACCTAAATTAAGTCCTGTGCTTAGCAAGGAATCAAAAAACTGGTGAAAGTCATAAAGGACTTGTTTTAACCACTGGGAATTAATGTATGATGGTCTGTTGTGGGGAAATGGGAGGGGGGATAGTGTGGAGTTGGAGACATGTGGTCCTATTTACATTCTTTCTAGTAAGCCAAGGTCATCCTTTGTCTTTGCACCAGACTGGAACGAGGTGGGCAAATCTGCCACCATGGCCGAGAGAGATTGGACCATGTGATGGACTTGTGGGTCTATGGGCAGGGCGGCGGAACGGGGTTGGCCTTGGCCATTATTGCTTCAGTAGATAAATTAGCAGGCTTGGGATACAAAAAATCATGAAGGTGGAAAATATATTACTAGTCTGGTGCTGTCCAGATTGGCTTGGCTTGAAAATCATAGAAAGTGGTTATTCAAGCTGGATTTGTAGACAAATCTGGAAGATGTCAAGATGGAGAAAATTGAGCTGGAGCTTTCTGGGCATATTAAATGATGAGACATGGGGAGTTTTCCTGGAGATCACTAAATGGGATCTATGCCTTGGTTGGCAAGGCTGGCTCTAATTTGCCTCCCTTGCTTGTATATTTGCAGAGTTTATTTTGATGCTTGTGATGGCTTCTTCACCAATTACAACTGGAAAGAGGAACATCTGCTGCGGACTAAAGAGGTGGCCAGTAGTCGGCAGACTGATGTCTATGTGGGGGTTGATATATTTGGACGAAGCGATGTTGTGAGCAGCGGCTTTGATACCAAGAAGGTAGGCTGGCGGGCACCCTGAACAATGGGAGGCTGCCATGCATGCATTGGCTATACCAGGCACAATAGATCATTTGGCAACGTTTATTCTGATTCTCTCTGGGAACCACCAAGAACCAAAAGCCTACCACGTTTGGCACAAATGACCCTGATAGGGCAGCCTGCCAAAATATTTGTCCTTGGGAAAGGAAGCTGTTTCTCTAGAAGTCCTGAACCAGCCATGCTCTAAATCCCCACAGTAGAATAATTGTGATTCTTTTATTCTTTGTATCTCTTCAGTCACTGCAGATGATTCGGGAGCAGGGTCTTTCGGTGGCCCTCTTTGCACCTGGATGGGTATATGAGCACTTGGGCCCAAGAGACTTCCTGAACAATGAGGACAAGTAAGGCCTATGTGGGGAAGGACTTTCTTCTAGGGATGGCTTTCAAGAACCCCCAGTGAGGAGATCATCTCTGGGCTGGCAGGCCTAAGAGGAGAGAGGCCCATGGAGATATAGTGATTTCTTTCTCCTTGTGACCTCAGATTCTTCATATGGTGGACTCTGGGCTTGTGTGGTTATGAAAAGACTGTTTCTGTGACACCCTCTTTCCTCCTTGTAGATTCTGGGCCCTCCTATCGCAACTACTATCTATTCACCGCATTGTCTCTCTCCCCTTCTGCACCAGCTTCAGTCTGGGTGTGGGCAATCGACACTTCAGTTACGGACAGGTAGGAGCACATGGAAAAGGGACACTTTGGGTAGGAGGAATGGAGCTGGGAATGAGTAAGCAGAAGGTAGTTCTGCCAATCCTTCTCCTTGTGACTTACCCCTCTCAGGGCCAGAGCTAACCTTTCATGACCGCCCGGCTGATTAGTGAGCTCATACAGAGATCAAGGCCATCGCTGTCTTCCAAATATCATAGAGGATTGTAGGAGATTTCCTGCAAAGGAGTTCTGTGGTTAGTTTTTGGTCTTGAATCTTTTTTTTAGGACTCTCCCTTGCAGACATGTTTTCCTTGAGCTCCATGAATGTTGCTCTAGGATTTCAGCCTCTGTGTCTTATAACTTCAGTATATTTCAATTGCGGATAGAAAATGAGACAGCCTTTGGAATAGCCATTTTGCCCTTGAGAATGTTGGGTGTCAAAGTGCTTGATGATCTGGAAGGATCTCTATTTTCATTCCTTTTGGAAAGAAGAGGCTTATTTATTAGAAAGTGAAAGGGTGTGTCTGGTATTGAAGGTATGCTGCTTTTGGACAGGGAAAGAGGGCACGTGTACTGAAAGTCACATCTTCAAAGGCTACTAAAATATTTTGGGGGGGGTCCCATTGAAAATGACTTTTGGGTATGCAAGAGCAGTCCTTACTGTGGACAAGGTGCTTTGGAAGTCAAGCTGTCCCAACTCAGCCTGCCAGTGGCTCTTTTTTTTTGCTCAGGAGACAAGGACAGAGCCGTGGTACAACTTAAGTGCTCAAGAGATCCAGCCAATATATGGCAGCCACAGAACGCCTGACAGGGGTTGGGTGCGGACACGGTGCTGCCTGCAAGAAGCCTGGTGTGGGGGAAGCTCCTTGCTGCTGGAGGGGGCCATCCTGCCCAAGGCTGATCACATCACAACCAGGTGAGTGCTGACGGGGGAGGGGGGCAAAATCACAGGTAGAGTTTATGCCTTTCTCAAACCTGATACTCTCCAGTTGGAATCACAAGAGCCCTGAAGCCCTTCTCTCTCTTTCTGGGCACGTCTCCCTCCTACAAGATCCTCTTAGCTCAGGGATGCAGTTCTCAAAAACAAAGGTCTTTGCCAGCTGAGGGCCAAGGTGGATGAAAAATCAATTTTCTGCATCTAGTCGGCCAATAGCTGTGATTGTGGCTCATGGAAGAGATGCCATCTGCACAGCCCTTACTGAAGAAAGGAAGTTCAAGGGCAGCATCTCCTTGCCTGCCACCCTCTTTCTGGCCTCTAAAATGAAACATTTCCAACTCAGGGTTTCTGAATTAAATTATGACCACTGATTCCAGTAGGCTTTATGGTGTTGAAAACCTGTGAGGAAAACCAGATACCCATCTGTTGCCTGTGCTCCTTCCCTCAGAACCCCAAAGGCCTGCTGTCATTTCCTCCAGAAACTCAAAGGAAAGTGCACCTCTAGGTGCTCTTTGAAGCCTAACTATGCAGGACTGCAAAACACAGGTTGAGCCTACGCCATTAAACAGACTCCTCATTTTGGGCTTCTTCTTTTGAGACTTGGAGATGGTGATGCAGAGTGTGACCTCAGGGACGGTAGCTACGCAGAATCCTCCAGAGACGCCTTGTCCTTTCCCCAAAGTGTAGCATTTTCAGGACAGCAATGCAATGAACCGTGTTGGCCGAGTATGATATCCAAGGGAGCTCCTGAATCGTTTTTCTGACTATAAATGGCCTCTTGCTGGAGGAGCTTTTGATATATATCCCTTAGAATATTACCTTTCATAGGTCATCAAAATGTTTAACTATCCTGTCAGTGTTCTCTCATGTCACCTCCTTATGTGCACACACCTACTTTAGACTACAGAAGAGTTGTGCTCTCCAATTTAACTCTTCGGGCTTCTCTCGTTGCTTCCAACTAGCCAAGTCTGCTTTAAGTTGGCAAACATGATTGATGGTTGCTGAAAGACGAATAATATGCCAGTGCAGTCGAGGGCAGGACTGCCTTTTTCAGAGCTGCTGATCCTACCGTTTCTTTGAAAGCAAAAAGAGCCTTAAACACAGGCAGGAGAGGGTGCTTCTCATTTTACATACTTAGGACCTCAGTCCTCGATTTAAAATCACAACTGAGTCCCAAAAGTTTCATTACTAAGCAAGAGTTGTTAAGTGAGTTTTGCCCCATTTTAGGACCTTTTTTGTTAAGCAGTTGTTAAGTGAATCATGCAGTCATTACGCGAATCTGACTTCCCTCATTGGCTTTGCTTGTTGAAAGGCAGCTGGGAAGGTTCCAAATGGTGATCATATGACTGTGAAAACGTGCAATTTTCATAAATACATAACCAGTTGCCGAGCCCCTGAATTTTAATCAAGTGACCCCGGGGGAATGCTGCAATGGTCGTAAGTGTGAAAAATGGCCATAAGTCACTTTT
>JANHFT010006065.1:52126-63976 GCA_032467955.1 Pseudoxenodon macrops | reverse complement strand
CTTGTGTGTCCAATCACACTTGGCCAATAAAGAATTCTATTCTATTCTATTCTATTCTATTCTATTCTATTCTATAAGGCAGTAATCCATGAAGAGGGCAACAATACTAAGGTATGTTTTATCAACCAATAATAATAACTCAATAGATTATACCTTTCTCTACCATATCAAAATGTTATTGTATTTACAACTCTGGAAACTGGAACAGTGTTTCTTCTGAATGAAATAATGTATATTATCATAGTCAGGAATGCTGAGTTCATTTAATGCTATTGGCAATCATGAAGTAACCATCATTCTGTGTCAACTGGGGATAAATGCTGATGGTGATAGCTCATGAATTACAGTTGAGTCTCCAAGCTTCTAAAGGATTCTCTTTCTATGGTATTCTTGTTAGCTGTCAATATGACATCTCTAAATCTCCCATCAGGAACAATCTCTGGTGTAAAAAAAAAAGACATCTAGTTTATTCTTTCATTTTTTGTTTTGTGCTTTTTCATTATTTTTTACAATTTCTTGCTATTACAGTTTGTTCATTATTCGACTTCAGCATGAGAAATCTGTTCAACTTGTCTCAGTACTTTGTTTTCAACATTTCTTTTGATACTGGCTTTGAGAAGTTTCAAACTGAATATCATGTACAGTATGTAAGATTTTTTAAATAAAACATTTGAAAATTTTTGATTCAATGTGACTTTTCCCCAGATATCACCTGCAAATAATTCTCAAATTCTTGAGCAGAATTTTCAACCTATCTGTTTCAAGTTGCATGATATCAGTCTATCAATCAACCATTGATATGATGCTGGTGTTAAATGTCTAATTTCTTTCCCCGGGAACTTTAAAAACTGTTCAATTACAAATTATAATTCATTATCACTCATGAATAGCTCCAGAACATTTGTCTTTGCAAGAAGTTGTCTCAATAAATGTACAGTATGTGACAGTTGTTAAAGTTATTGGAAACACCACTGAATATTCTGAACATTGAAAATCTGTCATTAACTTTGAATGGTTACTAATGGCTACAAGACAAAAATTACCTGTAAATGCTTATAAGATATAAACTTTGTAAGAATTTGTAACATTTGAATAACATGCTATTTTTATCTTAAATATAAAAATAGCATTTTATTCTTTTATAATTCCATTTATTTGGTTAAGCATTGATGAATAATTCCTGACTAAATACATATGTGAGTGTGTGTGTGTGTGTGTGTGTGAGAGAGAGAGAGAGAGAGAGAGAGAGAGGTAGAATTTATATATTTTTAAATAAAATAGTGGGAAATAATTCTAAATTTCATGAAAAAAGTTTCTCAGTAACAAATATTATCTCTCTCTCACTCTCTCTCTAAATCTCTCTTCAAATATAGCAATAAAAATACATACATTTAAAAAAGAGTCATGTACCATCATTGGAAAATTATAATATCACCTTAGGAACCCTAAGAAGCAAGCAAGACAAAAGTGACCTTAATATTACTTATCCATTATATAAAATCCAATAACCTGGATGACTAATTAGAATATACCATTCAGTCATACAGTAAATCCCACATTGTATTATTTTGGGGAAATGGTTCGTTTGATGGGGCATTCAGTGCTGATGTGCTAATGGAAGCTTGCCAACTACCGAATAATACATGAATTTCCCAGGTAACATTCAGGGCTTATCCCTGAAAAGTGTTTTACCTAATCATTACACAATACCCACGTTTAGCACCAGGTGCTCCACTTTCTGCTGTTCAGGTTAGGTATGATCTAATATAGGTTGTGAACAATAACATCCATTATTTGCTATTAGATTAGAAGTATAAGAAGTAATAGTAATAATATTGAATTATTTATATTATGCTACAGTTTTCTCCATCATGTCTCTTGGGTAGACAGACACAATTAATGAAATCTGCCGTACTTAATTTAGCTAACTTTATATTTGTAAATTATATAAAAGGTTAAATATCAGTCAGATAATTTAATCTGCATAATATGCCTAGATCATGGTGAACTATTTACTTCCTATTTTTAAAAAGCAGCCATAACATATTGATGTTGTCAATTCCTTTGCATTTTATACATAAAATAAAGATAAATTTATTCTTTATGGAATATCCATTATATAAATTGGTCAGGTTTGTTCGAGTTTCAGAAATATTTAGGAAGATAGAATGTAAAAAATAAAAATATTGTCAAACTGAAATAAGCAAAAAAAAATGTTACATGGAATTCTTGAGGAGAATGATAGTTAAAATATTTGAAATAAATAAATATTGTTTTCATTTTCCTTCAAAAGAAGACCTAAGTTGTAAGGGATGAAGCTGGCAAGGCAAGAACCAGCAGTTCCTAGGGTAGAGAGAAGCACTATGTCAAGGCAGATTAGGTCCCACCCAAAGCCATCAAGAGAATGGCCACGTATCTATTCATTCAGAAAGGTGGGAAGAGAAAGCCAAAGTTTTAAATCCTGAAGTGTAGACTTATATATCGTAAGGTTTCTGAATATACTATAATGTTTCTGTACTGTAGCATCAAACCAAGCCATATCTTAGAGTGCTGCTAAGTCAATTCCTGGATAAGGGACATGATTAGTCAGTTACTTAGTTACAATATTCACTGAATAAGGTGATGGGCAGAGAGATTGTTGAGCAGTATCATATTGAAAAGAAATTGCCAATATAAACTATTTAAGGCTATATATCTTGAAGGGAGAGAAAGGAATTCCTGGGAAATATGACTGGATCAGTGGTGGGTTCCTACCGGTTCTATCCAGATCTATAGAATCGGCATTAACTTAGTGATGATGTCACGGAGCCGGTCCTGTCGGTGGCTCCATGGGTGCTGCTATCATAGATTTAGCTTCTGCGCATGCGCATGCGCACAAACTAGTTTTTGACTGTTGCATGTGCACGCACTTCAAACATGCACATGCAGCGCGGGCCTGAGCGAACTGGCAGTAAAAAAATTCCAGAACCTACCCCTGGACTAGATCACAGATTCAAGCTTTGGGTCTGGAAATAGTGAATTAGGAAGGACTCCCTCAATACCAAAAGGAAATGGCTATTTGGAAAGAACAGGCAGTGCACTGTCTCTGGACTTTGGACAGAGTAAATCCATCTAGTTTTTATTTATTTATTTATTTATATTTTTGTTTTTTGTTTATTTTGTCACGCATGTATTATAGGACAGATATAAATATAAATTATGAATTAATTATATAATTATGAATTTTAATTATGTATAATTTAATTATATAATTAAACATGATTATAAATGATGATTATGAAAGTTTAATCAGCATGGTGTTTATATTAACACTTTTCTTTGCACCTGCATTTTGTAATGTGCAGGTCACTACTGTTCCAGAACAAATAAAATTACAACCCTAATTAACTACGTTTGAAGTGTGTTGCCTTTTATTACTAGGTGATTTTCCAAATACAGTTCAATCCTAGCACTAGAAAACAAATACATATCAAAATATATGACTTGTGAAGCTGATGCGGACCTTGGATCAGTCAATACTGCAGTTATCATAACTGGCCAGTGTTATCGTCGAAGAAGAAGAATTTGCTTTTGGGGGGGGACACATCATTAGCAAAACTTAATTGAAAATTGAAAATGGTGGCAAAGTGGATGAAATTGGACCCTGTCCTTAGGTCTAATATTACAGTGGTAGTCTAGTGTACAACTTTCAGAACTGTAAATGCCTCCTAGAGTTCTCAAACAATCTATGCAAAACATTTGAAACAGATATTGCAGGGGCTGCCACAGAGAGGAGGGGGCCAAGTTGTTTTCCAAAACACCCGAAGGACAGACAAAGAATAATGGATGCAAACTACAAACCTAGAAATAAGGAGAAATTTTCTGACAGTGATAACAATAAATCAATGGAACACCTTGCCTTCAGAAGTTGTGGGAGCTTCATCAGTGGAAGCTTTCAAGAAGAGACAGGACTGCCATTTGTCAGAAATGGTGTAGGACCGTGATGGCGAACCTATGGCACGCATGGCACAGGTGACACATGGAGCCATATCTGAGGACATGCGAGGCGTTGCCCTATGTCAGCTCCGCCAGCTGATTTTTGGCCTTCCAGAAGGCAGGAGGAGGCCGTTTTCACCCTCCCCAGGCTTCAGGAAACCCTCCGGAGCCTGGGGAGGGCGAAAAATGGCCCAACGGGCCTATCACAAGTCCGGAGGCTTCAGGAGGCCTGCGCACATGCGCGTGGGGTAGTGTGGGGGTTGTGCACACATGCGCGATAGAGGGCATTGCATTATGGGTATGCACACACGCACGCACCCTTTTGGCACCTTAGGAAAAAAAAAAGGTTTGCCATCACTGGTGTAGGGTCTCCTGCTTGGGTGGGGGGTTGGACTAGAAGACCTACAAGGTCCCTTCCAACTCTGTTAATCTGTTGTTTCTGTTGTAGTTTGAGCAAAATACTGTCCCACAACATAAACAATGTACTTTGGTGACAAAGGTTAGAACATGCAAAGTAAAGAGAGATTTGGGGTACAAATAAAATAACAATTCATTCTAGAACATGAAAAACTTGCCACCATTGTGCTACTATATGAAGAAACTGCACATTATACTATACAGATTAGACTTTGTTACTGATTGCAAAATTTATAGGTGGAACACTCAAGATTAAGCTTTCAAGAAATTCTAACATCCCTCGTAAGAGCTATCAAAAAGAATTTTCTTTCAGTAAAAATTGCTCTTCAAAACTGACATAGCACATTCCTGACTGCTTGGCATACAAAATTGATTTGCTATAAACATATACAGTTTCTTAACTTTCAAGTAGCATAGGAAAACTTGTCAAAGAAAAATTATAGATATAATTTCTGCAACTAAATCAAGTGTACTTTTAGCACCACCTAGGGACAAAATCTGTATTAACAGTTTTTTGTTAAAGGTACCGGTATGTCTTTTGTTAAATGTTATTCTCACTGAATGAAAATGTTTTATAATTATATATTGGAACGAAGCAACTATTCTTCCAGCCAGAGTGAGTTTTTATTTCCATATATCCTTGTATAAGATAATTGTTTAATTACTGAAACTGGCACTTCAGGGGCACTGTAAAGATTAGCACATTGAATTAAAACTTTCGGAAATTTAGAGCTCAATGAGTTTTTCTCTACAGGAAACATTTGCTATTCTGGTACAATAGTCAGTGCAGTTTGCAGTGCAATATTTCTGTTTTTCTCTCATAGTCTGTTAGAATCCATCCAGAGTAGTAGAGAGCTGATGTTGACTGTAAATGACAATTATAATCCTTTGTCTCCCTCTGGAGGGTTTCACACATGGAATTGAAAATGTGTCTCTGTGTTTCTGAAAGTTTTGTTCTCCCTCTTTTCAAAACAAGATATTTAACAAAGTTAATTAAAGTAACAATGGAAATTTTGGCTTGGAAAGGAAAGAGACACGCAAGATACTTACCATCACATAAAACAAGACAGGGACACATCAGATCCAAGAAAGTATTGGCTGTGTTTGCATGTCATATTAAGCTACAAGCTAGCAAGTGCTATGTTTTAGACTAGTATGTTGTACAAATTCAATAAACATGATTGATTAATGTTCAGAATGTCAAAGTATTCTTAAAAGCAGGTTAATTAAATATATTGGGTTTAACCATGGGAAAGTATGTAATACACACACAACCACTTGTTTTCAACAGATAAAGGATTTTACAAGCCTGTACAAAGCCATTCCACCATACAATTACTCCAGAATGAAATGGTTGTACATGATTCATATACAATGGAAACAAATTACTGAAGAAAGGAAAGCAGAATGGAGCTGCATGCTAAGAAAACCCAAACAGTAAAAATATGATGGCAAGGTTATCCCTGAAGACAATATGCATAGATATTCTCCTTACTGGATTAGTGATGATAATTTGGCAGAATTCCGTTTTCTGCAGAACTACAGGTGAAGAATTCATTTTTAAAAAATCAATAAAGCTTTACAAGATGTTGACAAGAGAACAGCTGTAAAATGTGAATCAACAAGACAGTCTTTTGCCATGATATAGAAGTCAAGCCAAAATACTAAACCTAACATGAAAAAGAGCCAATTGTGTGAACCTGATACTGAAAAGCATTTTGTTTGTAATTAGCTTCAAAATCAAACAGTGAAAAAGACAGTAGTAAATATATCCAAAATTAATATGGCATCCAAGGAAAGACAAAATCTAATTGGTTCAACTGTTATAAATGCTTCTCATAAAATAGCCATTGATAACAAATAGGTAGAGTAAAAGTAAATCTTTCCACAGCTTTATTCATACTTTTTAAAAATCCTATTTATACTGGGCAGTTTTATATATAAAGTTAAAACAGCTGTGTAGATTTTTGATCCAGACTTTACTTGTAATTAATCTTTTTTTCTTCTAAAAGGAGGAGAAGGGGGAAAATATGTAATTTGACTGAAAGATCACCCTGTATCAGCAGTCTTAAAAAACCTACTGTATAATAAGATTTCTTCTCTACTCATTTGTAATTCAACAATACAGCTGGCACCCCTCTCCACTCATTTCCAGTGTGGTTGAAACTCCTGTTTTCCACCATCGTCTATTTCTTCCCAGTAGCTTTTCAGTTTTCAGTCTTAAGGATGTTTCTCCTAGTTTCATTTTTATAATTGCTGGCAGGTATTTTAATAAATAGAGTCAAAGGTTGTTCAGAAAGCTGGCTTGTCACTATGGCCTTATGTATTTATTTGGTTTCTGTAATTGCCTATCTCAACAAGTGAGATAATGGTCTTAATGGTCAGTGATATGTCCTCCCAGCAAATTCTCCAACTTAAGGCCAAGAGGAAACAAGCATTTTCCATTCAAAAACAGTACACAAACATTCTGATTCATATGGCTGAAAGCAGCTGACATAAGTTATATAAGTTATAATGTTGAATCCACACTGTATATCAGACATTAATACAATTGAGTGAGTCCAGAGGTATTTCACGAGAACAGTACTCCACTCATCTGCTCACAATAGAATACCTTATGCCACCAGGCTTGAAATTTTGGGCTTGGACAACCTAGAACTACATCACCTACAGTCTGATCTAAGTGTAGTACAACATCCTACCTGTCAGTGACTACTTCAGCTTCAACCGCAATAATACATGAGCAAACAATAGATACAAACTCAAGGTAAACCGCTCCAAACTTGATTGCAGAAAATAAGACTTCAGCAACAGAGTGGTCAATGCCTGGAATACACTACCTGACTATGTTGTTACATCCTCAAACCCCCAAAACTTTAACCTTAAACTATCTACTGTGGACCTCACATAATTCCTAAGAGGGCTGTAAGGGGTGTGCATAAGCGCACCTGTGTGCCTACCGTCTCTGTCCTGCTGTCCCCATTTATTCGTACCCATTTCCTGTGTTCATATCCATATTTATACTTATATCAGTTATATAGTACATGTTTCACAAACAAATAAAATAAATAAATAAATAAACAGCATCTGCTTAACACTAAAAGCCATTTTTCAAACACAGTTCTTCTCATTGAGCCTCTTCAACAAGTTTACTTGAGAAGAAAGGGAGGGGAAAGATAATAAGAAATGCCGTTTCTCTTCTAAAACCAATATAGTGCCACAATACATTAAAGTGGAGATTTTCATTGATTGATTGATTGATTCATAAGAGCCACGGTGGCACAGTGGTTAAAACACAGTACTGCAGACTACTTCTGACTGCCGGCTGCCTGCAATTTGGCAGATCGAATCTCACCAAGCTCAAAGTTGACTTAGCCTTCCATCCTTCCAAGGTCGGTAAAATGAGGACTGAGATTGTTGGGGGCAAGATGCTGACTCTGTAAACCGGTTAGAATGCTGTAAAAGCACTGTGAAGTGGTATATAAGTCTAAGTGCTAGTGTTATTGCGATTCATTCATTCATTCATTCATTCATTCATTCATTCATTCATATCATCTTCCTGAGAACTGGTGAATTGGCTGGTCCTTTCGTGTAGTGAAAGAACTTACAGCAATCTCCAAAATATTTTATCAGTCTAGGAACCAACCATGGCACTGATCACTTGGCTTGCTTTGCTGCAAAGAAAGAACCACGCAAGTCAGATTGATGCTTCTTCTGCTCCTATAGCAATAGGAGCGGCACCAACTGACCATAAGCCTTTGCAATTGGTCAGGTCCTGGTAGGTGTTCAGTGATGCCAATCCTGCCACCCACCCACCCTGAACACCGATCAGTGATGTCCATAGGAGGGCCAAAGCAGGCAGGATGGCAGTTGTAGCATTGCAATTGAAGCCCTCCCATATACACCATACAATAGAAGTGGGCTTGGATTGTGATGCTATGACTCCATGCTGCAGTGCAGACACTGCTGCCACTAATTGTGACTTGAGATCAGTCACTCCCCCTTTGACATCATCTATGTTTTTGGAGTTTTCTTTAGTTTTTTTTTATTTTATTTAGCCTGGATATGATTTAGGGGGAAATCATAGTTCTCTGTTAACAGGAATTGTCACAGCAGGACAAAATAGTTATTTGACTTCATATAGTTTGATCTATTTAGATTATACAGGTAGTCCTTGACTTACAACACTTCATTTAGTGATCATTCAAAGTTACAACAGCACTGAAAAAAGTGACTTATGACCATTTTTTACACTTACAACATGTGTGGCATCCCTATGATCCTGTGATCAAAATTCAGATGCTTGTCAACTGGTTCATACTTATGACTGTTCCTGTGTTCCAAGGTCATGTAATCTCCTTTTGTGACCTTTCGACAAGCAAAATCAACGGGGAAGACAAAGTCACTTAACAACTATGTTACTAACTTATCAAGTGCAATGATTCACTTAACAACTGTGGCAAGAAAGGTTTTTAAATGGGGCAAAACTCACTTAACAAATGTTTCACTTAACAGTAGAAATTTTGGATTCAATTATGGTCGTAGGTTGAGGACTACCTGTATTTTGCTCATGCTCAGACATAAGGGTTTAGGAAGGAATATTCCTGAGAAACAATTCACATGATTTCAATCATGTAGAAGCCCTTCTTTTGTTTTATAGAATCCCAAAGTTTACCAGTGTTGAGTACAAATGTAAAATTGTGGCTGAAGGAGTAGAAACTGACTGAAGCAAGGTGGTGTCCAGAATCCATTACAGTATGTACACATGGCTTAAACTACACCTCTGGCCTTCCGGATATTAAACTGCAATTCCCAGAAGCACCAGGGCTGAAGAATGTTGGGAATTTTAATTAAAAGCTAGAGTCTAGAGTCATTTGGGAGGGCGATTTGATACTCATAGAGGCTTGTCTCGTGAGCAGTGGGTATTTGATTCCAATACTAAATTCTCAGTTCTCCCGTCATCTAAAAATACAACTTTTGAGGTGGAAGGATTTTGGCTAAGGTCAGTTACGGTAATGACCTTCTAAATATTTTAAATTGTGTCAATATAAATTTCCATATGATAGATGGGAAACATAAACTAGACAGACTTGCACATGGAATTAAACATTACCATGCAGGGTACAGCAGCTTTTTTATTGTTATTGTTGTTGCATTTGGGTTACAAAATCTTTGCCGATCATTACAAAATGCCAGAAATCTGATTTAGCATTTGATCGCCTCTGATGATCAGGTCTTTCATTGATCTGTCCCCATGAACTTCATATTAGCCTTTCCATTTCTCCCCTTGCATTTTTGTTCATATTAAAATTCATGTCTGTAAATGCCTCAGGACATAAATGCTAGCAAAAATCCATATTCACGCCCAGAGGCCCATGGTATCAATTTCAGCTATAAAGAAAATAGCAAAGGACAGGAAAAGAATTGAAATGAAAAGGTCTAACAAAGAAAGACTGAGCAAATTATTAATATGTATTTCTGATTGGTAAGAAGGAGGATTTGGTGGCTAAGTCACAATCTTATTAAAAAAGGCCTGTTTTAAAGAGACATTAACGGGGAAAGAGAAATAATACCTTAAATGTTGACCTGATCCATATCTGATGTCTTTCAGATATGTTGGGACTACAACTCCCCGAATTATTCAACACATCCTTCCATCAAAAGTTAGAAATTATGGAAATTGTAATTTCATTATACCTGGAAGGAAGATAAGATCTCTTCTTTATTCCAGGGAACTTTTGGTTTAGAGAGCAGTAATCCAGAATGTACAATCTGCAAAAAAGACAAAATCTAATGTTAATCATTCCGGTTGTATATATAACATATATACATCACCTATGCAAATGATTTTCTCCCAATGGCATCATTCATACTGATCTTGGCATTTAAAATTTGTGAAGTCTTCTAAAAACACAGAATTGTAGATGTTAAAGCAAGGTATTATGGGATAGCATACAAGTGAATTGATGGAATATGGTGGCTAACAGCCAGGTCTGGTGAATTCCCACTTCCAAGCTCGCCTCAGTCATTTATGTGAGGTAGATGTCCGCAAAGCCTAAGGGTAGTTTGTCATGTGAAATACACCAGTCATCATCATCTTTCTTGCCAGGTTTGTGTCCCAGATGATAAATTTCAAGGATTTTGAATATTCTTTGCCAGTACACTATGAAGAATCTGTCAGGGAAACCTAACGTAGAAAAGCTGTTAATTTTCAAGAATTCTTTGCACCAATCAGCTTGCCTTCCTTTCATTCCTCTTCCCATTGGTTGGGTCAGCTGATATCAGACCCCTTTGGAAGAATACACGAAGAAGGAGGACACTTAGACTCCTATATATGTTTCCCATCTCTCTGAAATCTTCCCTCCCACAGCATCGCCAGTGGACATGCAATAGGGTACCGTCAGCTAATGACATTTGGCGGTAGTAAGTCTATCTTCCATCCAAGAGGGAACCCTAATCAGACTGAGTTGTCAAGCCCACAAAAAATGCTAAAGGTTAATATTAATACTATGGTCTCGCATTTTTCAGTCTTCCATGAAATGAATGTTGCCAGCTGATGAGAAGCCTGTTCTGCTGTCCGTTGTAGGTTCTGAATAGCATCTGGTACATAGGAATTGGCAGGCAAAGTTATGGAGCATGGAGATTAAAAAAAACCTGCCAAGATCCTTTGGAATCCCTTCTGGGAGTCCCACACCGCTTTCCCTTTCTAACTTCTTCCCTCCAGTGAGGAATAGCAATGTGGAGATCCCAGAGAGAGTGCTGTTTTCCCAGCTGTCCTGAGATTCTTTGTCCTTTCCCCCCCCCCCATCCTCCTAGGGCTCTTCCCATTGGAAATAATGGCCTTTAGGTTCTTTCTCCCTCCAATTGGCCTTTATTTGATTTATTTCAGCTCCCATTCAATTAGTCATGTCATTTCTGAGCATATTTTATTACATAATAGCAGATCACTTTAGTTAGATTAATGATGTTCCTATATAAGCTATTTAGCTTTCTGCAATCTTCTAGCACCAGTCCCTGTCCCAAGAGAAGGTGCTGTGTGCCGGCTGACTGAAGAACAAAAAGGACTGCCAGTCTCGGTCAGATCGATCTTCCTTCAGGCTGTTGTCCTTTTCTTGAGGGCAGAACTAAATGTGATGGCAGCAGACCTCTATTTTGAATGCGAGTCCAGCCAAGCAGAATAGGAATGGTGGTGGAGAGCAGTGCGGGGAGGGAGATCCTTGTGCAGGAATAGAGGACAAAGGTCCCGCCTTATGCTAACTGTATCTATTCATGTCCAGATAATGAGTTTTTTTTAAATTAGTGCATCGTATCATGTCGCAATTTGTTCCTATTAGATGTTTTCTCTAAATGCTGAAAATTCAGAATCTTTGCACAGATCTTGATTACCGTATTTTTCGGAGTATAAGATACACCTGAGTATAAGACGCACCTGAGTTTTTGGGGAGGAAAATAGGGGGG
>JANHFT010006065.1:31311-41824 GCA_032467955.1 Pseudoxenodon macrops | reverse complement strand
GTTCTAATGACGTCACCAGCTGCCCCCAACCTACTCTATAGAACCGGTTAGAACCGGTAGGATTTCACCCCTGGGCTGTTCTAATTAATATGAAGGTTCAAAGAGATGGATAAACTTTTAAGGTCAGGGAAATAATAAATATGTAAGAAAAAAAAGTTATTTGCAACCAATTAGTACTCCTTTGATTTCCAAAGCAAATAAACATACGATAATTACTAAAGAATTATGTTTCTTAGATTTGACCTGTGCAAATCATGCTTGTGTGATTTACAAAAACATCTTGATTTACAAATATTTGAAAAATATGTTTTTTTTATTTCAAAAAGCAGTTAGAGCTAGAATAGCACATTAAACTCCAAACTATGTTCAGCAGGAAATATAGGAGTTGTAATTAAGCATATCTGCTGACACAAGCAAAATACTACATATCAGAAAAGACTGCTCTCTCAAATCCTGCAGATCTTTTGTTGTTCCTTCCAATTTAATATCATATTGCAAATAAATTATGTAAATAAAATTATGTCAAACATTCTCAGAGAATAGAACCCATATATTGGGTGTGGTGAGCCAAACAAACAATAGAAAGACGGAATTCTTAAATAGACTGGATCTAGCAAAGAATTGAAGAAGAAAACATTTTTTTTAAATCCAAATGCCCGATGAGAGATACAGGAGAGCAGCTTGGAATGCTGCAATGCTTACTTCTTAACCTGTCGAGGCCAGAACTGCTTTGAAGGGGTACAAAGCATTCTAGAAGTCCTGCTCTACCAGGTTTCCATAGTGCACCATATAAAACATAAAATGAGAATAGAATCTTACTTAAACCAAAATGCAGCACGTGTAAAGACACCCTGATCATATCTCGGAAAGAAAATGTACACACATCAATAAATATACAGAAACAATTAATGGAAGGAGTGGTAACACATATTCCAGATGCACATATGCACACACAGACACACAGACATACACCCACACAGAGACAACACATGTCCACATATCTATGGAGAAAAATGCGAAATAGACTATTAGACACAGCATATTGGGAGATTAGAACTATATGGATACAACAAGATAGAGAAGAAAAAGGGTATTTTCTATGGGTCTCACTGTTAAAGAGGTTGGAAAGAATTCCAGACAATGTGCTCTCCATGCTTTCCCTATCATATGGTATAACCTCATGCATTTTGAAAGTGTATTATTGATAATATTATTACATTCTACTGGTCCTTCGTAGAATACAGCTTTTCCTTTGGTGTTTCTAAGATTTATTTATAGATTTATGTAACGATAATGAAGCAAGATAGTAATTTCTGATGGGTACCAAAGTTTATGTGCATTTAATGACATTTAATGGTAGTAAAAGGAGACAAGAGACCTCTTATGCCATTGAACTGCTGCTGGATATCAAGGATTTTGGCAATATTAGTGGTGGAAACATAAACAATTTAAGCTCCAGAACAGTTGGCAAGAAGAGCCTTGTGGGAAGTAGACTTCTAGAATAGTGTGATACAGGGGTGGGTTCTAATTTACCTCGCTGTCGGCTTGCTTGATCCCATGCCTCATGACAGCGCTTCGTGGGTGCACGCATGTGCAGTACAAAAAATTCCCCCCCAAAAAAAGGCCGAAAACAAGATGGCAATGCATCCAGCTTCTGCGAATGCGCAGAAGAAAAACAAACAGAAAAAAATTCAAAAAAAAATTCAAAAAGAAATATTCCCAAAAAAATGATGGTGGACCAGAATCAGTTCCATGGCATCACCAGTGGCTTACTACCTACTCTATAGAACCGGTCCGAACCAGTAGGAACCCACCTCTGGTGTGATAGTAATCAAAGTCAGTATGGAAGCCATAGATGACACCGGAGATGGAGGTGACTAACTTAATAGGGAGACCAATTGCTTGGCAGCAGTGCTGCCAATGAGCTGTTGAATTGCACTATGTGCTTGGCTGGAAGAGCTGTTAGGCAATGGGATGTTGGATGCTGGTGAAGGTAAGTGCTTGCTCAGTAGTTAGTGCTTATGTAACAGCAGCAGTGGCATCTGACTGCACATTGGTGGTGGTACCGACCTGGGTACAGTTGGCTCAATCTGCTGAAGGACCAAGATAACCCTTAGCATGTGGGAATGGGCTGATGGCCAAGTTGAATGCTGGTCTGTTTCCTATGGTTTATGCACATATGCTTGATCCACTGTGTTGGGCAACCATGATCTCTCTTCATGTATTGTCAGGACCTTTAAAACGTAGAGTGCTGTAACAGCTCACAGTACCTCAGAAATATTATTTTAACATCTGAATGAGACCATTGGGTGAGGATGGGTGAAGTCATCCATAAGTATGTTGATGATACCCAGATCTATATCTCAATCCATCATGGATGCTAAGATTTTATCTCAGTGCCTGGATGCTGTGGGCGTCTGTATCAGAAAGAACAGGCTTACAATCAACTCTTGCAATAACAATGGCTATAGATTTTGGGGTCATATGCCCATGGCAGATCTTGGGATTTTGCCAGACTCATTGCTTATGCTCAAAGAACAGGTAGCAGTTATGCCTTAGAGGGCCTTTTCACAAATCCATCCTATGCATTAATTATGCCATTTTCTGGATCAGAAAACCATACCTATGCTGACACAGCCTTGGTACAACTTACCTGTATCACTGCCATACGTTTTACTTGGGGCTGCTCTTGAAGACCAGTTGGAAGCTACTGGGGTCTAATATGCAGTAGTGAGAGTAGTTATAGGTATACATTAATATACTTATAACCCGTTTAGTTTAGTGTCATTGCACATGGCACAACAAAATTAAATGCCGTCTTCAGTGTACATTATAACTATAAAAATAAAAACTCAAACATACATCCTTTACAGTATAATTGAAATTGAAAACCCGATATTGCACTATACCGTAGAATTCAATATGGTTATTGCCCTGGGATAGAAGTTGTTTTTCAGCCTATTTGTCCTTGTTTTTATTATCCTGTACTGTCTGCCACATGGTAATAGTTCAAAAAAAGAGTGGCCAGGATTAGATGGATCTTTAAGAATGTTTTGAACTTTCTTAAGGCAGCGGGAGTTATAAAGCTCTTCCAAAGAGAGGAGAGGGAAACCAATGATCCTCTGGGCAATGATGTTGACCCTCTGGAGTGCTGTCCTATCTGCCAGTGTGCAATTGGCAAACCATACACAGATGCAGTAAGTTAAAATACTCTCCATGGTGCAGCGGTAGAAGGTCACCAGTAGCTTTTCATTCAGTTGTTGTTTCCTGATAAATCTCAGGTAGTATAATCTCTGCTGGGCCCTTTGGACCCTGTCTGTCTTCCAAAAGACTCTGAAGTTCTTGATCTGTCTCCAGACATTAACTGTGTATACCATTATGAGTCACATGCCAAGTGGGCAGCCATATAAATTAATAAATAATAAACAGTTTGATCTATTCTATAGAATATATATTCAGTGACCATACTGCAGTATTATAAAGGGCAGTCCTTTATTTCAGAAAGCTGTCCTTTAGACTTATTTATGTGTCAAAAATTCAACTTTCGTCCTTTATTTTAGTCATTTAATTTTTACTGTACAAATTATACCCATTAATGTACAGCCAACATTTATGTGAAAAATATGTAAATAGAATTGTCTTTTTAAAACAAATGTATATATACAGTTTGATTTTATAGTTTTATGAGAATATATGCTTTATATGTTTTCTTGGTTTTGCTCTTGAACTTTTCTTTGTAAAGTTAAAACATAATTATTCTTTTTCTATCTTTATCAACCTCTTTCAAATTTGCCTGTTTTTCAGGTTCGTCCTTTATTTTTTCCCAAAAATATGGTCACTTTAAATATTTACAAGGCCATAGGGAACAGTGTATCTGTTGAATAGCATTTTTTGATATAATGCTAAAGATATGGTTGGGCAAAAATAAAATCACTTTTAACATCTCGCTGTTCAGCTTAGTCTATAGGTTTCCTCATAGAATAAACCATTGTTGTTCTTTTTTCTGCTGTTAAGAGAGATTCCTGCTGAACTTCAACGACTAGTGCATGGAGGTCAAGTTAATTTAGATATGGAAGACCATCAAGAACAGGAATATGTAAGACCTAGATTGAAGTTCAAAGCTTTCAGTGGAGAAGGTCAGAAACTTGGAAGGTTAGTTTCTTTTCTTTTTTTAAGTCATTTAAAAAGAAATTATACTGAACTGTTATTAATTACAGTTGAAAGTAGGAATTTAGAACAACCAATTCTATGTGGAACAAACATCACATCAATTAAAAATCAGGATCCATGAAAACACTGGCTGGCAGTCAAACATCACAATCCCAAATCCTTAATCTTTACCCACACCGACACCAAACAGCAGCAGTTCAATTGGAGCAACACAGAAATCATCGGCCACACTACACTCACCATGCTTGCAGTTCATTGAAACCTGGCTCCATAAGCAATTCCATCAACAGACATACTGATCTACAACCAGACTACAAATCCCTGAGAATTAAAATCAACCGAACAGGCAACTAGAGACAGCACTGACCTTTAACCAACCCACACAACACCCACCCATCCAACAACACTTCACCTCCCAATGACCCTGACCTGATGTAATCTCCTTATCACAAGACCCATCACAAGACTCACTGATGACTCAACTGACCCATCACAAGACCCTCATTTGACACACCCACACCTGAAGTTCTTATAAACAGAAAAGCACGGACATCTCCTAAACTCTACTGAAGATGCTAACTAGCCTGGTAATGAAATGTTCAGAAATCAACCCACAAGCTTAGAGAACAAACCTTCACCCTCATCCTACACCCAAGCTACAGATAGTTTAGAGCAGTGATGGCGAACCTATGGCACACGTGCGGAGTCATTTCTGAGGGCACATGAGACATTGCCCTGTCAGCTCCAGCATGCTTGTGTGTGCCAGCTGATTTTTGTCCTTGATTTTTGGCCGTTTTTTATCCTCTGGAAGCTTTAGGACGCTTCCCTGAAGGCTCCGGAGGATGAAAAATGCTCCAACAGGCAAACCGGAAATCCCGTTGGGCCGTTTTTCACCCTCTGGAGGCTTCAGGGAAGCCTCCTAAACCTTCTGGAGGCCGAAAAACAGCCAAGGGGGGGACGCTTGCATGCGTAGTGCAGTGTGTGTGTGGGGGGGTTGTGTGTGTGTATGTGTGTGTGTGCGTGCTAGCGCGTACACTGCCATTTTTCACACGCAAGAAGAAAAAGGTTAGCCATCACTGTTTAGAGTATTGTGATCTGGGATTTCTAGGAGCTGCAGTACTCGTACATTTAAAGGTACTGTACTGGGGAAGAGTTATGTATGTCACTTTTTGTACTTTTTTCCATGCCTTCAAATGAGTCTTAACACTTAGTGATTGCCTGGACAATTCATTGCAGTTTTCTTGGCAAGATTTTTTTGGAAGTAGTTTGCCATTGCCTGTTACATAAGGCTGGGAGATAGTAAATGGCCCAAGCTGACTTCATGCTAAGGTGGTCTCCAGTTTCTAGGCTGACGGTTAATGTTTACTTAAATTATTAAAATATGGAACAAATTATATCAAGAACTTATCTCAAAGTTAAAAAAAGCAGTAAGTAATGAGCTAAGTATAGTTCATTGAATTGTTAATGCCATGAAACAATCAATTTTTTAACATATATTTTATTAGAATTTCCAGACACGTCAAACCAATTAGTTGAGTGCTTATAAACAAACAGATGAGAACTAAATATTCAATCAAGGCAATTCTGCTCAAGGGTTTTTCCCAGAAGAGTAAATCTGCAAAGACTGTGTTTGCAATCTGCAGAATATTTTTACTCTTGCAAAAGTCATATTCTTTAAATTAAGTATGCAAGAGTACAAATTTTATTTATAACATTTCAATAGTTTACATAAGGAATAAGCAATGTAATTCGGAAAGAGCTTTAATGCAAAGCAACTGATGAGTATCAGATTACCTATGTCTGGACTATATAATTAGTTTTGTTAAAATATATGTGATACTTAAATTGAGGGAAATTACTTAAAATGCATTTTTACATATAATTAGAGCACAGGTTTTTATTTGCAACTAAGTGTCATTGCTTAACCTCTTCCAGATAAATGTTCAATTACTCTCTTAGTTGTCTTTCAGTTATTACATGTATCTTTTTATTCTTTTCAAGCCAGCAGAATGTTGGAAAGGGGACCTGGGACTTTGTCTGTCTGAAACTAAGCAGAAAGAGACAAAGTTTAGTATCAGGAAAAGTCAGCTAAAGAAAGATTAAGCTTGAAAATAAGACGTTTGGAATGCTGCTGGCTGCTTCATTCTTGAACACTATGCAGATATCCCTCAACTTACAACCATAATGGAGTCTGCTAGTTATGGTCGTAAGTTGATCATAAAGTGGTTCATCACGTAATCATTAATGCCTTATATTTTCAGTGATCATTAAGTGAACTCAGTTGTTTAGCAAACTCATTGTGCACTATACAGCATTTTTGCCATAATCCAGAAGTAAACACCATATTCAGAAAAGCATCATAAATCACCCGCATGTTCCCATGGGACACTGTAAACACTGTAAACAGCCATATATGCAGGCTATTGAGTTCCTACAACATGGTCAAACCATGAGACAGCCATCAGAATTTTAGAACCAAGTTGTAAGTACTTTTGGGAGTGTCTGTCATAACTTTGTTCACTAAGTGACCGGTCGTAAGTCGAGGGCTACCTATATGCTTCTGGTCACATGACCAAGATCAAAGATGCTAATAAGAGATTGGAAAGAATTCCAGAATCATATCCTGTATCTTTTCTATACCTTGTTTTCTTTTCTTTTAGCCTTACTCCTGAGATTGTTAGCACACCTTCATCTCCAGAAGAAGAAAATAAACCTTTTCTTGATGCCACTGTTCCAATAGATGCCACTGTACCAACAACTAAGATCCAGATTCGTCTAGCTGATGGCAGTCGTTTAATACAAAGATTTAATCGAACACATAGGTAAGTAAGATAAGTTTCCTGCACTGTAGGATCTTGGAACTGAACAGACGATCTCCAAAATTCCTTCCAATCTTCCGTTGTATAATACAGTAGCATAAAATTCTGCTGATCCAACAACTAAATTATAAATCTTATTCATGCCAACAGGATTACAGATATACGAAATTTTATTGTCCAGTCTCGACCTTTGTTTGCCACAACTGACTTTGTTCTTCTGACTACATTTCCACATAAAGAACTTACAGATGAAAGCCTGACATTACAAGAATCAGATATATTGAATACCGTGATATTACAACAGCTGAAATAAATTTTAAGCCTATCAGTGCAAGGTAGATTCTAGGAATAGATAATGTTGCATGTTGATTTGCAAGGTTGCTTCAAATAAACGAGGAAAAGACCAAAGGAATTCCATCGTTTTCCAGTTAAATATAGCAATTGACTTTTAAACCTGTTCAGTCTTCCAGTAACAATTTATTCAAATTTCAGGTCAAAAAGATTTGTTAAACAAATGTTGAATTTGTATTCTTCCTAGTTCAACTTTTGTGAATTCAAGTACTTTTATGGAAGTGGGGAACAGGGAAAGTAAAAAAATATTGACAGAAAATTTATAGGAATGTACATTTGATATTTATAGGAATACAGTGAGAGGGTTGTGTGTGTGTGTAGCATGGGATTAATTTTCTGTAAAATCTGAACTATAGAAGAACTTTTCACTATCAGCAATTGAGAACTTCAGTTTCTTAGTCCCATTTGTCCTTTAGAAATATTTTGTTCATAGGATGATGTCTTTCACTTACCTAACATGATTTTAACACAATCTCTGTGTTGTGCTCCAAGTTATTTTCCCTTTTAGTATCAGTTATTACTAACCATACTTTCAAGTGCCAGATTGCAGAACAGGTGCAAAGTATTTTTTACTTGTATTCTGTAAAGAAGTTTCCTGTTACCAAATGTGAAGTCTAACTTTTATGACTAAAAAGAGAAATATAATAAAATAATATGTATAATTTTTAAAGTCTGGTTTAAGAGGGAAATAGTGTGCTGTATTGTGTTAAATAGGTAATTGAGGACCCATTAATAAAGTCACTTTGCAGTATCACTTCTACACCTAAATTTGAATAGCAGTGAGTCCTTTAATATGTATCTTTCAACAACATGTATGTTTGTTTTGAGCATGCAGATTAGCTTCTGCCACTAGAAATTATTATAGAGGTATGATCATTGAACTTTGGATATTTCAAAGCATTTCTACTCCAGGTTAATTTGTATGGCTAGTTGCTTTTCCAAGCCATTTTCCAAAAACACAAATTATGATTTTGCAAACTTCATAAATACAAATTAAAGATGTTATTGGTGTGCCAAATTTAACTTGTGCTTCTGGTTATGCTCTGATATAAATAATAAAGAAGAAAATGGCAGGATGTATAGATCATCTTGGAATTTTATCCACAGGTGTAGAACATTGGGTTAAGATTCTACCTGTAGTATTTTAAACATAACATCAATTGATATAAGGAAAATAATAACCATTTAAAAAAAAGTAGTGACCACAAATGATTGGTTAACAAAGCACAGCAAAATTGATCAACACAAGATTCTACCTACAAATTCCACTGTTCCCAAAAAGCACTTGACTATAAAAATGTCTGAAATCTAAGATGATGTGATAATACATCACACTGTATTTAAATTGTATCTTCTAATCACAATATATGAATTTTTTGTGAGTAGACAGTTTATAGTATTATATCAATAATTATTTGACCAGCATAGTTTTGTTTAAAATAATAAAAGTGTTATCAAATGTTAAGGATTTTTAGTGGCAGCTTTTCAGAAAGCCAAATACTCATTCCTCAGCGAAGATATTTTTTCCTCCTTTTTAATCTAGTTTATGAAAATATATTCAAAGATTTAAACAATTTTGTGCCCAGGAATCCAGGCCTATCAAGAAGGGAAATTGCCTTTAAGTATAGGATATAATGCTTGAGTGTAAATTTTAACCAAAGTTAGCTCTGGATTTCTAAAACTTGTAATTGGTACAGATTACTTTAGTTTTCAAAGACATAAAACATTTTTAAAACGTGAAAAGATGTTGAAATGAAAGCAAGGTTTTGAAAGTAGAATATGTGCATGATTAAACTAAAAATAAATTACCATTATGTTGTAATTAATAAAGAACATGTTTACATTACAATGCTTCTGTATATTTTTCATGTTTATTAAATTGAAAAACAATGTTTCAATCTGCTCGACTTAAATCTGAGGGTCAAAGAAGTTAATTCAAAAGACAATTAGAACTTTTAACTATTTTTGAAGACAATGAATAATAAATTGCTATATTTCAACTGTCCAATTGACTTGCAGTAAATATGAAAAGCAAGAAGAAAATGCTATAATAAAGTCCTGTTTGCTTCATATATGAAAAGATGATACATTTTCAGTTTCAATATAAAATTGTCATATGTATGTATGTAAGTATGTATGTATATATGTATGTATGTATATATGTTTTGCCAGTGCATGTTTAGGTTTCCCTATTAATCAAACAGCTGATACAAGGAAAATATTATAAAGTAAATTAGATATCTTGAATTAAATTCCCACTGGATTATGGTTATTTTATTTTGAGCTAACCTCTAATTGATTCAGTCCATCAGTTAATCATAAATTTGAAATGATTCCGTTCACAAAAACGGAAAAAGATTGGTTTATATTCAAGTATTCTGCTTTATCTCATGTCTAGTTTATAACCATAATAAATAATAAACCTATCCAACATGGAAGCTGTTTCAACCTTTAGTCCATGCGAATGTATATAAAATATTTATCACACTATTGTGAAATATGAGATAATGAAGACTACATTGAGTACTACAGCTTGAACTTTTATTGTCAGAGACAAAGTCCAATGATTGAATATTAATTTTATGTAAAACCTAATTTGGATTGAAATTAGATATTGTCTATAAATTAGAACCAAGAAGCATCAGACTTTATTGATAATTATTTTTTAGTGATACTTCAGTTAACTTCACATAAATACTTAGCAAATTCGATTATAATAATCTCAATAACTTTATTATAGCATTATAATATCTATGAGTGATGGCGAACCTATGGCACGTATATCACAGGTGGAATGCGGAGCCATTTATGAGGGCGTGCGAGGCGATGCCCTGACAGCTCCAGCACACTTTTACATGCTGGCCAGCTGATTTTCGGCAGTTTTTCACCCTCCGGAGGCTTCAGGACTCTTCCCTGAAGCATCCAGAGGGTAAAAAATGACCCAACGGGAAAACCGGAAGTGATTTCCATAGGGCCGTTTTTTGTCCTCCGGAGGCTTCAGGAGACTTCCCTGAAGGCTCCGGAGGCTTCAGGACGTTTCCCTGAAGCCCCGAAGGTGAAAAACGGCCCAACAGGCAAATCGAAGTCACTTCTGGTTTGCCCGTTGGGCCATTTTTTACCCTCCGGAGGCTTCAGGACGCTTCCCTGAAGCCTCCGGAGGGTGAAAAACGGCC
>JANHFT010006065.1:0-16895 GCA_032467955.1 Pseudoxenodon macrops | reverse complement strand
CTCTTTCTGCAAAGAATTTCGGTGTGATTTGAAAGCAAATATCAATGCTGCTACTTTGCCCAATCAGACTAAGGAATCCCAAGTAAATATTGTGCTTTTAAGAGCAGCCAGTTGGGAGTGCTCCAGGAAGGCGCAGAGAAAAGCATTAAGATAGTAGTTTTGCTTTATTATCTGTCCTCAGAACCTGATATTTCAATGTACTGCCTCAGAACAGAAGCGGTTTCTTCATGCTTTCGATCCATGGAAGGGAATGGGTCCAATAGTCACCCCTGTAAGATAGGAATAGGGGTTTATTTATCCATAACATCCATTTTCTAAAAGACAGCTGTAGGTCAGGGGCAGAAGGACATGGGCTCGATCTAGAGAAGGTGGGAAAGATCATAGAAAGGCAACATTTATCAGCTGAGAGACACCCTTTACTTTACAGATCAATCTTAGCAATCTCTGAAGACCTTCCAGTGGCCTAGGGGCCTCGCCACAACAGGACAGGTTAACATGGTTCATCCCAACTCATCATGTTTTTGGTTTGGGTGTGATAGTGTTAGCTTGGGAATGGGCACGGTTCAAGAGCCACAAATGAAGGCTAGAGGGAAACATGAAACCAGAGATTATCCCACTTCAGTTTGGGTCACTCTATGTTTTTGGGTGTCCTCATTGTTGCCGGCCAATAGTTTCTGGGATGCTCCTAAAAAGACATGAAGATGACATAATCTTCCCTATATCTGGGGACCCTAAGATATTTCAAGGGAGCCACAGGTGAAAAACACATAATGTAAAGCCAGATCATATGCCAAGGGGGCCAAAAGAAAAGCAAGCTGTATTACAGGGAGTCCTCGACTTACATTTAACAACGTTCAAAATTACTATGGCACTAGAAAAAGTGACTTATAACAAGGCCCTCTGTCATGCCTCCAGCATACAGTTGCGTATTTTTATTGCTGTTGTTCTTTAATATGTATTGAGCTCCATCTGAAGGACATGGGCGCAATCTAGAGAAAGTGGGAAAGATCATAAATAGGCAGCCTTTCTCAGCTGAGGGGCAACCTTCACCAAACACAATCTTTCACTGTTTGGAAATTAGTTTGATGAAGTTTGACCCTATTGGGCAGTGATGGCTAACCTTTTTCTTCTTGCGTGCCAAAAAATGGCAGCGCGTGCGCACTAGCACGTGCACACGTGCCAGCACACAACCCCTCCCCCATGCACACTGTGCTGCGCATGCATGCGCCCCCCCATTGGGCCATTTTTCGCCCTCCGGAGGATGAAAAACGGCCCAATGGGACTTCTGGTTTGCCTGTTGGGCCATTTTCACCCTCCGGGGGCTTCAGGAAAGCCTCCTGAAGCCTCCGGTGGACGAAAAACGCCCCTACGGGTTTGCCGGTTGGGTCATTTTTTACCCTCCGGAGGCTTCAGGGAAGCGCCTCGCATGCCCTCAGAAATGGCTCCGCGTGCCACCTGTGGCACACGTGCCATAGGTTCGCCAACACTGCTATAGGGCACCCATATTCCCATTATCTCTCGTTGTGGGGAAAAAGGTGCACCCTAAGAAGTCAGATTCCATTTTGTTCTGAGGTAACAGAAACATCTAGAAGAATCCAGCTTAATTTTCCACATGTTCCTCTAAAAACAAAATCTATCCCATACACAGCGGCACTGTTTCACCTTATCCTGTTCTTTAATACAGTGTCAAGATTTACATTTACAATCTAGTTTATGGAAGGATAGCAGAGTTTAGCTGCATGTCGAGCTACACCCAGGGTAATGTGTGATGAGAACAGAACATCTTGCACTTACAACCATTGCAATGTCCCTCAGATCACATGATCAAAATCCAGGTGTTTGGCAACTGGAATGTGTTTAAGATGACTGCAGCCATCTGCAACCTTCTCAGGGGGCTTCCAACAAGCAAAGTCAAGGGAGGTAGCCAGATTTGCTTAATGACCATGGCAAAAAATGATAGTAAAATCAGACGTGACTCACTTAGCAGCTACATCGCTTAGCAATGGAAGTTCTGGTCCCAACTATGGTTGTAAATCAAGGACTACCTGTAAATATTATATATTATAATACTAACTGCAAATATTACCTTTATTCTATTTATAAGTCACGTGTGGAAGTGGCAATCTTTTTCAGTGGTAATGGGATCTGCCCAAAGCCCACAGGAGGAAGCATGCCATGAGCAAAAAAGTTTAAGAAACACTGTTTTAGACCAACTTCCTTCTTTGTTTTCGCAGTAACCAGTACAATTATTAGGAGATGCCTCAAAGAAGGGCATAAGGACATCAACCCTTCTTTGTACATTTACCTTAAGGTATTTAGTGTTCCATAATTCCACTGTAGAGCGGCATAAAAATGCAATGTGTTCTAATACAAGAATCTATTGGACACAAATCCTTTTGCTTTCTTTGCTAAAAGCATATCCTGTTATCTTTATGGATCTAAAGACAAATCTGAAAGTGAGCATACCTAACCAAAACCTGGAAAGTCACAAGTGCACCACGATAGATTCTTAGGGGGTCAGTTAAAAGGGTTAGTGTATTTAAATGCTTGATTTTATGGCTATCCAGAGCAGAAATCTATTTTGCAATATACCAAGATACACCAAAAGCAAACTATTTATACAGAATTGAACAGTATATGCAATGTCAAAATTCAGCCAAGGCTTATTCTGGTACTATCATTATGTGTTGTACCTTATAATTCTTGACAAATGTATCTTGTCTTTTTATGTACGCTGAGAGCATATGCACCAAAGACAAATTCCTTGTGTGTCCAATCACACTTGGCCAATAAAGAATTCAATTCTCTTCTCTTCTCTTTTCTCTTCTCTTCTATATGCATTGTTATCATTTAATTTTAACTTTCACAAAATTATGGACTTCAGGGCAATAATGGCAGATTGAAGATGGATCCATAAGAATGAAATATGACAAAAAAAGAAGACTGTGAATGGATTGGCTCTTTGGAACTCCTTTCCAGATCAAGGAGAGGACTAGGATTACCCACAGGTTTCCTTTATACACAAGCACCCCATGAAGAAATAGTAACAGAGTAATCCCCAACAGGTTTGAGGATCGTGGAAATCTGTGGATAATCATAATACCTAAGTCTTCAAAAGCACCCTGGATTTGCCTACTACCTTTCTTAAGTATTGTAGGAAGTTAATGATAATTTTGCTAATTATAGTTTTGCTAATTATATTTTTGGTTATTAATAACCTTCTGAATGCAAGATTTATCATGCCAGCAGTTTCCTTGTGTCCTGGATTAATGAAGTTTTATTTAAATTTAAGGATTAAAAAGAAAAAATACTTTTGGAAAACAGCAAAAAGGGGACTAAAATGTTAATTTTGGAAAATTAAGGGGCTAGGTAGATTTGAAAGAGTATTTCCTGTGAGATACTTAAAATGATGTGAAAGAATATATGAAGATGTTTTTCTTTCTTGTATCTCTTTACATCTTTTTCTTTACTATTTATATTGTATTTGTATTTATCTTTATATTGTACACTTTAATAAAATTATCAGAAAAACAGATTATTTGGCATCTAATTCTAGTATTTATGGCTTCATTCTTGCTATATCCAGATTGGTGTGCTGTATATTAACTCTTTCTACCTATGGTCATGGTTTACTTAATAACCTCATGATAGAATGGCTATTTCAGTCGATTTCTTTCCAAGTAATTTATCAACATAAAGTCTTAGGAAACTAAAACTGAAATAATTATTGGGATGATATTTAAATTGATTAATTATATCATTATGAATGAAAAGTATTAATCCACCTAATTATTAGTAATACTGAGGCAAAGATAGAGCCTGAACAAATATTGATACTATTCTGCCTATGGTATTAAGTTCCTACCTGTGGGACAATTCACTAAACAAAACTCAAATTGTTTTATAATACAGAATAATTTCTTCCTATTCGTAGTCAGGCAAACTGTTTTGCTTGAAAACTCACCAGTGGATCAGGATAAATTTCAGGATCAAGGTGCAACAGCTGGGGATAAACAGCTATGATGTCCTCTTTACGGATATTGTAGGCATCGCTGCCCAATTGCAAGATGAAATCTTTCTTTGCAACTCGGACTGTCATGGATGCACTGGAGAGTCTTAGTGCTTCTTTTATAATGCTGTCTGTGAAAAGAAAGTAGAAATGAACCTTCATCTAAATGTAAGATAAACAGCTGTGTTACTGTACCGATAGTAAAGTCAAATGTAATCTGATCCAGGAAAAATGAAAGACCAAAACCAATGCAGACTGGAACTGTTGTCCCAGCCAAGCATATTATATTTCATCATTAGAGCAGGACTAATACTATTATCCAGCTGATTTGTTCTGATGATTAGTGGTTTCTAAATTCTAGCAGATGGGAGTTCATATATTTCAGTAAAAGTTAACCAAGCGTACCTAATATAGGCATGTCATCTAGCTGTTTTTGATTCAAGCAAATGGGTTTCCCGCTTGAACAGATCTTTTTGCCAGCATCTTTTAGCGCTCTTTCTGCCTCTTTTGTAGCTGCTTTCATTGCGCCGGGATTCCTGAAAGAAAAAGACATAGTGAAATCACAATGTTTATTATTAATAATCTGTGTTGTCCATCTTGCTGAGGTGACTCTAGACATTAATCTAAGCATTATTGCAGTCATTGTGCACTATCCTTAGAAACAGCTCCAGCTTTTTATGAGTTTCAAGCAGGTCTTGTCATGATAATCATATCTTTAAAAAACCAAGACAGGAAACCTGGCCATTGGCAGCATTCCCATCTTGACTCAGCTATGAAAATGTGGTGGCATGGCTCTGTTTTCCTATGGAAATGTTCTGACTACATCCTCTCTGTGATCAGCTTTACTGCTTTTCATTTTACTTCTCAGTCTCAGTATCCCAATATCAAAATGTATTCTGAAAGCTTGTTTTTAACTTCATATATTCCAAAAAGGAGACAATTGAGAAGTTATCTCATCCTAAGTACCGGAAGTAATAAACATCAGAACCTGGAAATTGGCATGTTGTAACTTTAACAGAACTAAAGTTATATTTCTGCAGCAATTATGCCTAAACAAGTTGCACAATTATTGTATGCTATTCAGTTTAGCCTTTTGTTTTACAACCCTTAAGGCATATTAAACCATCCAATCATGTTTACTAGGATTCAGTTCAGTTCTCCAAGATGTGTCCCTAATGCAATTGTGAAGCCTAAAGCTCATGTTCCAAGCATTAAGGCCCAAACCTGAACCATGATTCCAACTTTGTGGTTCAGAATCATGTCTGATCCTACAGAGCTAGTATTTTTGCTGATGATAAACAACTACCAATCTTGTTGGCATCAAATTTCTATGGAGATATTATGTAGTTTCATCCTTTCTCCTGAATAAATAGGCCAATTAAACCTTATGGAGGTCAGATTAATGGTAAATGAATCAATATGGGACTTGTATCATCTGTATCATCAGAATAATCTCACCAGTTTTATTTGGCAATAAATTTTATTGCCAAATATTAAGATGCTGCAAGTGTTTGTTACAGGGTATTTACACAATCTAACTCTGAGCAAATATAAATGGCCTTTTTTTAGAGTTTATTTTAATGCTCTTCCTTTTGTAATATTGGTTTCATGAGTCTCCTTATCTTCAGAGATATTCTCTAAAAGATTCCTGGCCATCATGGAATTGGTAAATGCAGATTATCCTAGGATAACAAATCCTGAATTTCTGTCCAGCGTAAGATTTGTAAGAATTCTGATTTGAAGTTATTAGGTAATATTGGTTTGTAAAAGGCTGTCTTACGTTTTGTAGCAAAAATGGACATATAAATGCTGTTTTACAAAGTACTAACCTACAGCAGTACAAAAGAGCTGATTGTTCAATTCTTCCCAATTTTGGTGACATATGCACTGATCATTTCTTAACAAACCATGTCTATGATGGCTATGGTGTCAGGTGTAAAAGACCAGGTCCACATGTGAAAATCCAATTTAATTGATTTATTGCTCAAAGCAGAATCTTCTCAATTTATAGTCAGGTTAATGGATCAATGGTAATCAAGGTGGGGGGTTGTGAACTTTCTCTGTGGCTAAGTAATGATTCTAGTCCAGGTGTATCAAATCGGAGGCCCACAGGCTGGAACAGGCTGGATGTGTCACACACATGCCATGCCCACCCCAGCTCCAGGAAGGGAAAAAATGTTGTGAAACATCACATGACAGCAATATGAGGCTGTGAGTTTTGCACCAGTGTTCTGGTGCTCTGGTACTCCTCTATAGAGCTCTAATAAGTCATAGTTTATTAATATTGTCTGAAATCAAACAGGCAGAAGAAAATGTTTAACAAATATCATTCATATATTTAAAAATATTCATCCAGCATATCAACTACTACTCATCTCACCATTTAGTTAACAGTAAATAAACCGGCCATAATAAATAGAAATAGTTTTCTTGTTGACCACTATTTGTATGAACTCACCTAATAAGATAGAATGAACTCCAAAATGTAGCAGGTATTGTGTTAGCTTGCGACGCCCACAGTATTGCAAGATGTGTCTTTGCTTTATCCATATCATCAAAGGTGGACAATGTATCATTCAAGTACATACGGAGAGAAATGAGTTCAGAAATGTTTTCCCTTTTTTGAAGGTTCTCATGGAGCAGAGCCTCGGCTAGCTTCTCTCGCGCACTGTAAGCATTTTTAAACAGATGGATTGGAAGACCTGCTACAAGAGCTGGGAAGATTTGGTCAAATTCCTTGAAGTTCTCTAGGACACTGAGGATACGTGCTTTCTGGGCTTGTTGACTAGAAGCAATGACCTTGTCGTGATGTGTATTAAATTCTGTACCAAAAAGTGTTAAAAACCCAGATTCAAACATCACACGGTAGCAGAATTCATAAAGCCTATCAGTGACCCAGTCATTCAGATTCATTTTTTCTGCACTTGATTCCACCATGACATAATGCAGGTTCTCCATCATAGTTTCACTGAGAAATGATAAGGCATTACCCTGCAATTTTCTTACGATGGTATGGTGCATATTCTCAGTAGTGAATCCATCGCTTGGATCAATGCTTGCGTGTCCAAAGGCCTGCCATCAAATATTGAGAATATTAATTGCCACTAATTAATTATCTAATCTCTTCCCCTATCCCTCCTCTCACCCTATTTTGATGGCATTTAACCCACCACAAATCATCTTAAAGATAGAACTGAATGGCACTACTTAGAGTGTTGTATGTCCTGGTCTAACTGAATAATAATCTCCATCTGAAATTGAACGCACTTTGTTTTTTCTGTAATTTATAAAAGGGGAAGAAAAACCATAGGGATGAGGTGTACTTAAACGTATTGCCTATTGATGGATTCTGAGTGATAGAGTAGAGCCATTTAGAATCCCATTTAGTAACCATTTGAACTCCGGAGATTAATCTACAACAGGAAATGGATTTACATCCATCATTGGCTTTATATGGTAGATGAGAAAATGATAGCAAATACTAAATCTGAAACCAATCTAAAACCTATCTTCCAGATTAAAAATCCATCATAATAATGATTGTCTCTATGGCAGAAAATTTATACTTCAAATAATTTGCTGTTACTGTATGTATTCTGAGCATTTACATTTCTGTTTTCCAACAGTAGTCTAAATTACAGAGATGGGGAGATAAAATTTGACACCGAACTGGTGCCTTTATTTGCAAGATATAAATCATGCTGATACCGGCCTGAGGGCAAGTATTATTAGGCAAGAAAGCACAAAATTACACTCTGAATCAGTCAGACCAATCACTAACCTGATACTACATTTATATTCTTACTTTCTTTGCTATTGTTATGGGTCTTTTGAAAATAAATAATTTAAATGAAATGTCTAGGTATAACTGGAAGTTAGTCCCAATGAGTGCACAGGAATGGTACAATAAAGTCATATGTATTCCCGCAATTCATCTTCTTAAGTACGCTGGCATTGATTAATCAAAATCCATAAAGAAAATCAATCTTAATATACATTAAGGAAGATTCTTTTACGTTGTAAAAGAACTAGAGGCTGTTTGAATTACTGAACTCTAAGTAAGACAAAGCAATAAGTAAATGTAATGTGAAATTTGGTTTCACCCCATTGGACTTAAAAGTTCGAATCTGAAGAATACTGGGACAGCATCCTTATATTGTGCTAACAACCCCAAACTCCGCATCCATTAGTATTTCTGGCATGGTTTTTAAACTGATCCCTTCACTCTGCCCACTTTTAACAGAAAAAGAACTTTATTACTACAGTTATTCTTTTGAAATGCTACCTTTGCTGAAGTTGCAAAATGGAATTTTTTCCAGTCCAGGTTTCTTCCTTGTTGCATCACTGCATGATAGGAGAAAGGATCTGTGAGGAAATGGACATATTTTCCAGCCAATTGGCATGTGAAAATGGGACCGTGCTTCTTTTGTCGTTCCCTGAGGAATTTAAGAGGATTGGCTCCAAACTGTAAAGCACAGCCAAGATATGGAAGCATTCCATTCTCTAAAGGTGGTTCCCCTTGACACCTAAAGAAAGGAATATATATTCATATTTACATAGTCTCAATTTACAATATAAATTAAGGTTTGCAATAGTGATGAATATCTGTACCTCAGGTGTAGGATGGGATCCCCTAAACTCCGCTGAAGGTGTTACCTAGCCTGGTAACAAAACGTTCAGAAATCAACCCACAAGCTGGGAGAATGAACCCTCATAAATTAAGGTTTTGCCTTGATGTTTGCTGTGCAAACACTGTTTATAACTTGGTACTTTCACCATTACTAGGAAGACTTTGCTCTCCCCTGAGTGATAAATCTACTGAGGAGGTAGTAGAGAATTGATGAGAACTCAGTAATTTGAATCCAGTCTGGAAGCTTAATATAGCTGCAGTAATTAGAATGCCTCAGACCGATTGTAAATCAAATTCAATAAAATCTATTTGCCAAACCAAAGATGTCATTTATACTTTGTTTACTTTGAGGCAGTCTATCTAAACCTTTGAATAAAATGCTGATTCATGATAAAATATGAACAATCTATTTATATAGAATTACAATGTCTATTTACACATATCTCTATTTCTTTCATATATATATATTCTACATTTATGCTGCAAACATAAAATCCTTTTCTGCTTTCCTATACATATGCACGTGAACAATCAATTATTGTATCAATTAGTTAATAAAAGTTTAAACACAGATGTTTTCAAAAAAAATCTACAATATTATTAAAAGGGAGGAAAATAAGAGATCATGAAATAATGTTTGAAAGTAAACTTCCTTACCTTCTTCTTACTCCCAGAACATACCACAAACTACCACACAATATCATCATTGCCCCCCATGTCAAAAGCAAAGCCAACATGTCAGATAACTATAATAAATTCCAAAAATGATACAAGTCTGAGACTGATACAGGCAATTTCAAAGATCCACTTCTTAGATTCAGCAGGCTCACCTATTTATTTCACTGAACTAAAATAACCTGTGCAAGCTATTAATTAACTATTTCTGTACAAAATTTCTATGCTTGCCTTTGGAGCAAAAGCTTTGTGAAAAATTGGATTGCACACCTTAGATTTGACCTTGAGCTGATTATCACTTATCAGGAAAGGTCCAAAGTAATCAAAAAAATTATTCGCTGATATTTTAAAGGTCTATCAGATGTGCTTTCATCTATCAAATAGATTTAACAAGTACAGTTTATAGTTCAACTCTTGGCTTTATGTGAATGACTTGGCTTTATCTGATAACTCCACACACCCACTAAGTTATCTGGAATATCACTACCTACTTGCAGCCTGAGTTCATTATAGCTTCAATAACTCTTTTATAAAAGAAAGAAAGACCTGAAGATGAATTATCTAAATCAAAAGGAAATTATGTTCTCTACCTAATACCTATCTTTCCAAACAATAAGGTTAATAGATATATTATATATTCCTACCATGTTTCCCCAAAATAAGACAGGGTCTTATTATCTTTTGACCCCCGAAATAAGCACTTGGCCTTATTTTCTGGGAGATATTATTATTTTTGAGGTGCAGGAGGCAGCAAGCATGGACACCTCATGGCTGCTGCTGTGTTTTGAGGAGGTCTTATTTTCAGGGGATGGCTTATTTTAGTGCATGTGCTCAAAAGCCTGATTGGGCTTATTATCGGAGAGGTCTTATTTTCAGGGAAACAGGGTAGAATGTAATTGTTTGAAGTAGACTGAAATACAGTGACTAAATAAGGATCAAGGAAAGAAAGAATATGTGTGTGTGTGTGTGTGTGCATTCAGAATTTCAGAATACAGTATGCAGAAGGAAAATCTAGTGTTCATCTTTATATGAATGTGGGATTTGGAACACACGTTTTTCTTTTTCCCTTTTGAAGCTTTTTTTAGAATTTTTAGAATGTGGATGCATGTATCTCTTCCAATATTTTGGTCATCCTCACAGGAACCTCATACTGAGATCTAGAAAGGAGACAGAACTCTTCAGGTTTTGTACTTTTCCAAAGCATTCTTCACCATCTGCCATGGCATTCCTCTAGGGCTGCCAGCTGGGATGGAGTTTAGGATCACTACAGGTTTTGCATTATTGTTGAATTATAGAGAATTGTAGAGTTATAGAAAGTTATAGAAAAACCAATCATGGGTGGGAATTCTGAATTAGGTGCCAACAACTCCTTAGAAGACTTATTGGGCTTTACATAGATTTGATATATTTGGGGACTGACTCTTCCACATAACTCATACATTTATGCATTGTAGCAGACTGAAGGTGAAGTCAGATGGCTGGCAGGGCAACTGCTCCCGCAACAAAGGCATTTATACTTTGTTTCTTGCAAGTTCTTTTTTCTATGGTGTTTCTGGATCCTTGGTCAAGTTTGTTTCACATATCTTGTACCACATTCAGGAGGATAAACTCAAAGATTCACCCACTCAGACATCTGCCTGAAATGACTATAGCACTAATGATCAAGAATGGCCTCACTAGAAACAAAACATATGTACATAGCTGTTGCTACAGCTAAAACTCTTTTTACTCACCTTGACATATGAGAGTCCATGATGTTAAGTCAAACTGATTATTTCTACTCTTGTAATATTTTCCCACATGAATGGGGCATGAGGTATGTCCTGAACATGTCTGCCATAATGTTATTTTCATCTCACATCATGATTAAGACAGGTTTAACTTGCTTAACTTAATTGTTTCTGTTTTAAAACAGTTTCCCCATAAGCCAGCAGTTATCCATGGCAGCATTTAAAGGATCATATCTGATGCCCTTTTGTACTAGGGCAGCTGAGCAACACTTGGTTTCTTGTGGCTGATTCAGACACTCTCCTCTACTGCCATTTTCTGTTCCTGGAAGAAAGAGCATAAGGTACTGCAGCTGGGTGCTACTATATTGGCAATTCCTTGCACTTCCAGTCCATAACTGATCAACAGCCAGAGCAAACTAATGTTAGAGACCTGGCAGCCAAAATAAGCATGCCCAGATTTGCAATCGGGGGTGTGTGAGTATGGGAGGAGCTGTCTGATAGCTAGGAGTGGGTGGGAGTAGATAAAGTGGGAGAGGTTCTCTTACTTTATTGGGCAAGTCATAGTATAATAACTCTTTTGAAGGAGGAGGTATACATGATTTTAAACTTGAGAGGGCCTTATTTTTCCCCCCCTGGAGCTTTGAGGCTGACTAATTGGCGCCATCTAGTGCAGGCAACCAGAAATAAGAATTAAGAAACAACGCATCTTTGAGCCATGTTCTGCTGTGAATATGTTGCAACAAAACTTTAAGAGAAAAATATTTTTCTGGTTTGTCACCATATACAGTAATTACATTGAAGGGGTGGAAAATTAAAGAAAAGTTTTTGATATTGCATGATAAAGAGTACTATTTCTACTGATAGAAATGTTTGAGTCACTGCATTGGGTTAGCAATTATGACTTGTTTTAGCAAAGCCATTTTCTGTTTTATGATTTTATATGAATAATTGGACAGCTTACTAAAAATCAAGGGTTTTTTAACCACCTTTTAAAATAAAATCTAGCTGATTCCCAGAACTATTCTTAAATATTCCATTAAAATTATATTCTCTCTAAGTCTTATGAAAACATTGTATTTTAGTTTCTTTTCTATATGTATTTCCATTTATTATTTTTTTCTCTATATATACAGTAAAATGATATACTTCATAACTTGCATGGATCCTGATTTCAAGTGCTGATTCACAAATAAAATATCTGAAAAGTTAAATTAATTCTCTATTTAATTTTTTATTTATATTCTAGTTTTATTTATTATCAATATTAAATGTGCATTTTATAATGCTATCTTGTATATCTTTGAAAGCTGTTCTACACATTGTAAAGTTTTAAATAAATCTGAAATTATAGTAATGAGGAACAATGTTGCAGCATATTATTCAAAGGTGGGTTCTAAATCTTCTTACTGCCAGTTCGCTCAGGGGCGTGCTGTGGCCGCATGTGCACATGCACAGTGCTTTAAAAAATCCAAGATGGCAGTGACTACGGCGCTGCCAAAAGAACTGGCTCGGGGATGTGGCAGGCCAGGGTCGCTAACAGTTCTACTGAACCGTGCCGGTAAGTTACTAATGGTTCAGTAGAACCGGACTGAACCATTAGGAACTCACCTCTGACCTTATTACAGTAATATTCCTTATAAGATTTAACTACAGGAAATGCACAATTCCTTTGGTTGCTCATTTGTCACATTACTTCATCCATTTGCTAATATACATTTCCTGTCTTTCATTTTTCTAAAAGGGTCATATTTACCATTAATAGTGATGTAACTAGGGGGGAAAAAACCAGTAACTATTCTATCATTACATGCTGTAATTGCTTTCCCATTTAGGAAGGAGAAGCTATTGCTCTATAAAAAACTTTGTGAGTGTATATATAATCATTTGTGATTAATAATACCGAAAGGATCCATTCATAGATTTTAAGGACAGCTTTGATTACAGTGATTCATTCTTATTTTCTCAAACTTGTTTGAAATCAACCACTAAGAATGTGCCTCTTCAGAACCATGTCAACAGGCTGTATTTATGGATGTTCAGGAACTAATTAAACAGAATACAGACAAGGTGGCAGTAATGCTAAGAGTGAATGATCACAAACTTTAGCTCAACATTAGCTTGAATTTAGATATGTTAAGGACAGGGGTGAGTTCTAACTTATGTCGCCACCGGTTCACTGCCTCCCGCGTCGCATGGCTGTGCCTCATGGGCACGTTGCAGTACAAAAAATTTCAAAAAATTCCCCCCCAAAAAAGGCCGAAAACAAGATGGCAACACATGTGCAGTGCCAGAAACTTGGCTTCTGTGCATGCACAGAAGAAAAATAACCCAGAAAAAAATTTCCCCCAAAAAAACCACAATTCAAAAGAAAAGATGGCGGTGTCCAAGGACCAGAACTAGTTCCTTGACATCACCAGCAGATTACTACCTACTCTATAGAACCGGTCCAAACCAGTAGGAACCCACCTCTGGTTAAGGAGGTAAGAACGATTTCTAGAAATATTTTTCCCCCCTTTAGCTACTCTTAGACGTACTTTAAGACTTTCCTATACTCATCCATGGTTCTGACATGCAGTTTGGATGATTACAGTGAACTTAGCATAGAACTACCTTTCAAGCCAACTGATACAGAAAACTGTATACAGATACTACACATTGGAGCAATTCACTGACAAACAGTTACTCTTCAATTTGCTTCTGATTTCAATAAAGAATTCTAACTTTAAACTTGTACAGAATGGAAACCTTATAATATTAGATGTCATATCGTGTGGCTGAAATGAAGATTTTTGTCAAGATTTCTGTCCTTTCCTCCACAGGGATAGCTGACGTTTGGATCCACTCTGACCACAGTTTATGTATTCTTTGTTTCTTTAGCCTTCCCACTCATGCTGGTAAAACAAGCAACAATCAATTTCCTTTCCAGGTATTTGAAGACATGTGGTTTTCATAATAAAGTATGAGTGTCCATCTGATGAATCCTCTTCCTAATGAATACCTATCTATCTGGTACACCTACCACTGTACCACTAAAAAGAAGGCAAGGCCACCATTTTACTATTCTTATGTACTTGGACTACAAGGGGAAACCTAGTTTAATAAAGGAAATTATAGCTGTTTTAACAGATAACACATTATAATATTACTATCTTGTTTGATTTAAACCTTTGCTTTTTGGGCTACATGATATTGTTAAGAAATAATTTTATTCTAGGAAAATGAACAATTATGAAAAAATATGCACAACATGATTTATTTCTTCACATAAGAAGATTGTATTAATCTATAAACTGCTTTCCATATCAACACAAAGACGCCTTAAATTGATGTAAAAGCAAAACTTCAGAATTAAAATAAAATCATATTTGAAATCAAAACTCAGTTATGGTCCCTTTGTGGAAGGGGAGGTTATGCCTACGTGTCTCCTGTTCAGAATATTTAACCTTTCAAGTTATTTTAACTTCTGTGAATGGTTGTAGAATATCTCTTAGTTAGGCTGTAGTTTTGGCTTCCTCAGTATATAAAACCCGATAGCATTGTTCAGTATTTAAAGCTGTATTTAGATTAGTCTCACCTGTTTAATCATCTGCCCTTGTTCAAATATTTCCACATCCTTTGAAAGATGGCTACAATAAATAACAAAAGGAAAAAAGTATTTCCAGAGGGAGTGCAAGCTTTTTTTTAGTCTTTTATTGCTGCACTGCCCTTTCACAGTCTTCCTATCAATTGAAATTCAATGATCACTATAACTTTAAAATCAATAAATGTCAATTAAAAATAAATCAAGATAAAAGTATCATTCCTATTGAAAAGAGAACACTTGCATAGTTGGTTTTTTTGAGGTAATTGTTTCTTGCAGGGAGGGAGTCAGAAGTAGAGTTCCCTTGGCTCCATGGCAAGTTTGTCAAACGGGGACCTCAAATGATGAGTGATCTCAAGCACTATGCCCTCTCAGGCTACCACAGTTGACAGAGGTTGGCAGAAGAGGATAGTAACAGGCTCTCTTCTCCTTTGCTGCCCTAACAGCTAAGGGCCTAAGAGCTGCAGTGTTCCCATCTTTAATATTCCTCCTATCTTCTCGTCGACTACAAATCTACTCAGGTTCAAAACACAATCACAAATGCATCTAGCATTCCTGTTCTCTTCTCTCCAAAGATCTTCTCCTTCTATCTGAAGCTCCTCCTGTAGACACACTAGATGGCAGCAAAAAAGATAATGAAAAATATGACCCTGTTGCCAACTAATGATTGTCTGGAGCATCTGGATTTTTGCACCCCAAATGAAGACATTCTCACCCCCACCCCTGCATGATCAAAGTTGTTGAACCACTTCTTGCCCATGAGGGCAAGAAGTAGGTTGCAAAATTCCCCATGCCTTTGCTTCCTGGGACAGTTTGCATTCCAAGTCTTCACTATATTTACGGTATATCACTGGCCAAATGAGGTAAGACAGAAATTGAAAAAATCTTGTTTGTTAAGCAGACCAAAAAATTCCTTCACTTGTATTGCTACATAAGAACTGATAAAAAACAAATGCCCATCTGTTTTAGTGTTCTGTATATATAAGGGCTCCTTTGTAAGGAAGGGCACCAGTGTCAAAGCACCTTTTCCTATTTATTTATTTATCTTAGCCATGATTATGCAGAGGTATTCTGTCTGTCATGATGAATAGTTCCTTCAGAGAATAAGCTATTGATAACACTATCCTCCACAAACGTATTTAATACTTCCTTACATAGTCTAGTTTTTTGTCTATTTTACCCATAGACCACTAGAGATTTAGCCAGAAATGAAAAGCTCCACATTCTAGATGCTAGTAATAACCCATGAAAACTTTGTCTCTCAGCTCTTCCAGAGTTGCCACCCAACTTTTATAGCAAAAGGAGAAAATTATTAAACACATAAGGAAATAATTATTATTATAGTTTGCTTTTAATGTAATATTATTTAAACATAATTAAACCTAAGCCACAATATTGCTCTTTGCATAAAAAAGGTATATTTAAGTTAGTCTTAGACCACGTTATTCACCTATTACCTAAATGCCAGGCTACTAAAACATTTCATTCTTTATCTTTTGTATTTTTGTACTTTAGAATTTTGAAACGTTATTTGTAACCATGAAATAAAAACTTGTTTAAAAATCCTAGGAGGGTTTTTACAGACCAGAAGAGTGCACCAGAAAAATAATAATAATAAAGGAAAGCTTATATTATCTTTTTAAGATGATTTAAAATGTAGAAGTAGAAAAGAAAATACACCCCGTACTTGGACACTGGCCTGCTTATATATCCAAAGGAAATGTAACTAAAATAAGGCCCTTCAACCATTTGTATGGAACAGGAAGGATCTAAGCGACATTCTTCTAAATAAGAATTTCTATCTTTTGAAACTCACTGGATTTTCAGATATCATGAGGGTAGAGCCAGAAAGACAGGGACTTATCCTCAGATACTGCCTTCTAGTGTTAGGGGACTTCAACAGCAGTTATTTCTTGAAGTCAGACATCTGATATTGGATAACCAGAACAAGATGAGCTGAAAATGGGAAAGAGGTCTATTCAGCTGATCTTCAAGATCATCCAGAAAAAAACTGTATTCAAGCCAGCAGGAGATACATATAAATTGATAGATCCAAGATTATCCCATTCATGACATAAATACTGATTTTTCTTGTTTTTCTTTCTGCCAAGTTTCAAGGTTTCAAATTTGTGAAGATTTTTCTGATAGAATACCCAACAACCTATAAAACCTATAAATCAGGGGTGAAATGCTCCCGGTCCGGTCCGGTAGAACCGTTACCGGACATGTGGCCTGGTTCGCAGTACCGGTAAGCTGGCTGGCTGGCCACGC
>JANHFT010006064.1:59001-69038 GCA_032467955.1 Pseudoxenodon macrops | reverse complement strand
TAGAATAGAATAGAATTCTTTATTGGCCAAGTGTGATTGGATACACAAGGAATTTGTCTTTGGTGCATATGCTCTCATATGCATATGGGTTCTTATAATTGCAGCTGTCTCAATGTCCCTGCAGGCACATGATTGTAATTCTGGTATTTTGGTAACTGGGCTGCAATTACAATGTTGCAGCATCTTGGAATCACCTGATCACCATTTGTGACTTTCACTGCCAGCTTTTGATAAGCAAAGTAATTGGAGAAGTTGGCAGGAGGTTGCAAACAGCGATCACTTGACCATGGGACACTGCAATCATGCAGGATTCTTCTAAGAACAACTGGGACTGTCACAACTGCTGTGGTAAGTTGCCACAGTCACATGATGTCGCACATTAAAACCGCATCTTACAACCACGTTGCTTAGGAATGGAGTTGCTGGTCCTACTTACCATCATTAAGCAAGGGCTAGTTCTATTTGCTGCTATAACTCTTTGGTGGCTATTCCCACCCTCCATTTTCTATATACAGTTTGGATTCTAAATTCAGTTAAAACTGGAAAAAGCTAATCATACAGAGGAGTTTCCTCTGGTGCCCTCCCATTTTTCCTTCTCAGAATAGTGTGCATTTATACCTTCAGCATCTAGGTTTTGAAAAGTTCCTAACTTCCTTGCATTCCATTTGTCTTCAGGATTTTATCCATGGGATCTCCTCTCATTAATTATTACAACTTTATCAATAGAATTAAAGCATCATGATACTTGATAGGTTATAAAAGCAGAGCTAGTCACAGCAGTGGTAGCAATGTAGCAAATCATGGCTGATCATGAAAAAAGAATCAGACCTTGTTAGTGCTTGCATGCTAGGCCACCAGGAAATTCCAAGGCTATAGGCTAGACCGGAAATCAAAACACATTCCAGAAGAAGACAATGGTAGATCACTTCTGTATAATTGACAAGAAACGATATAGCTCTGTCCACACAAATACAAGTCAGATACAAAGACATGTTGCCTTCTTTAACTCATACATACAGATTTATTGTTATTTAGAAAGCACCTAGAAACTAAATAGTAGAAGTGATATCATGTAGGGCATTCTTACCAGCATAGTCTAAATTCACTCATATTCCGGTCTGAGAGATGCCACTTTTTTTAGACCATTGAGAGATTAGCACTTGTTGGTTTAGCAGGGAGGTTTGTTGATATATATATAAAGGGGGGGGGGGCGGAAAAAGCATAGAATTTAGGCTAAATCATACTTTATATTAAGAGCCTTGGTAGTGCAGTGGTTAAAGTGTAGTATTGCAGGCAAAGTGTCCATAGTTCAATCTTGATGAAGCTGAAGGTTGAGTCAGCCTTCCATCCTTTCAAGGTCAGTAAAATGAGGACCCAGATTGTTGGGCCAATATGCAAATAATGCTTCTACATTGTAAATTGCTCTGAGAATGCTGTAAAGCACTATGGGACAATATATAAGCCTAATTGTTATTGTTATTATTTCTTATCTCTGGCTCAGGATATTTGATTATTCCTTCCTTCCTTCCTTCCTTCCTTCCTTCCTTCCTTCCTTCCTTCCTTCCTTCCTTCCTCAGAATATTTGTTTTAAAGAAATAACATTAGCAAAATACCCAATCAAAACACTTGATTTGGTGAGTGAGGATGCTGAATAATTTTAGCAATATCAGAATGCAAAGCGGAAAAGATAGTTCAGTAACAGAGTGTATATGCATACAGACACAGACAGACAGATACACACACACACACACACACGCACACATATATATATAATACAAAATATAATGTAACTTGCCACTTTGTCAGTCTAATGTGATTCATTAACTTAATGTGCAGGCAAACCACAACTGAAAATAGTACAGAAATGTTGACTAGTTATACTATGCATTAGTTAAAAATTCTAAACTTGATTGTTTTTATCAGGTTTGCTGAAGCAAAATCTTTGGGACAAAAGGTAAATGATGTAAGAAATCAAATCAGTAAGTATGAATATTTCCTTTTTTAGGATCCAAATTATATTACATATTATAGTGATTAAAAATTATACCTGCCATTGAAATTAGTTAATTAGATTTTCCCTATTCTATCGATTAGCAACATTTTATACTAATTTTCCTGTTTGTTTAATGAATTTGTTTCTTAGAATTTCAGTGTTAATTCTAGCAATACACAACCAATTTATATAGATCTCAAGGTCAAAAGAGTTTCCTATTTCAGAATTCTTCCTCTTAACTCTGATTATGCTAGTTGGACAATAGAAACAGTATGACTTGTTTGTCATGTGACTATATAGAATGCCATACATCAAATCATACATGGCTACTTCCCTGATAGAATTATACTGAAAAACCAGCAAATAGGAATTATACCCATCTGTGCTTGAAGCTAGATATTTACATTCCTTGTATTATTATTATTATTTTTGGATTCCATCACGCATTCCTGGCTATACTAGTATGCACAATGAAGTCCAGATCATATCAGTATTATTTTATATTTGCTAGCCAATAATATGATACTCTTTACCACAAAAGTCATCAGAGGACCTTTTGGCAAACCACTTGATGCAATGTAGAATCCATATTACAGTTTTGATGATTTGTAATAGTCATGACAGACAGTGGTTGACTCTATTTTAAAATTCTGCCACAAATATTTTAACATTCTGATTTTCCACTGGAGTAATCACTGTTTCACACCAGAGCTATGGAAAAATTCCAGCCACTTTCCATGATATACAGATATATGCCATGATACCTGAAATGGGGTGATCATAGTTGGATATTTTAGTTCTTCTCCCAACTTTGCAAAGGGATCATAGAGTAGAATTCACAAGTGCTAAATCAGCACATTTGCAATCACCAAAATATACTACTGCAAGATGAATATTTTTTTTCTACCATTGTATGATAGAACAAAAAAATAAATGAATTTTGAGTATGTATTGGTATCCTGAATATGTTGCTTTGAATCTGAAAATTGATATTAATCATTATAATGAGAACTGAAGTTGAGACTTGTCTAAAATCATGTAATAATATATTTATAGAAATGGTAAGACTGGTACATATGGATTTCTGTTCTAAATCTAAATTAGAAAGTACTATCTGAAAGGGGACCGGTCAGGTAATATGAATTTAATAGCTGTAAGCTGATGTAAGATTGTAAGCTGATGTAAAACTGTAAGCTGATGCAATGGGAATGATTCAGCATTGGCATCGCCAGTTTAAGACTCTGATGGGATCCCCACAAGACTGTTACCGTGTTAAGAGTTGTCTATATATAGGTGGCCATTAGAGGGCGTATCTCTGTCTCTCGTCATGTATCTCATTGCTCTCCCTGTGACCGTAGCTATATGATACGTTATCTACCACGTATATGTATGTATGTATATATTTAGTTGTATATAAACCACTGTTAATTGTCTAAAGACTGTGTGCTGTGTTTTGCTCCTGGATTTATCTCATAATACTAGTCACGCTGCAAAACTCTGATTTTGAAAATCATGCATTCGTTTCCCAGAAATTAAAAGAGTTATCATCCACACCTAATCCCAAATGGGAAACTGTGGGAAGAGCTAATGAGCAATGTCAGTAGCATAATATACAGTATATTACCAAAGGTCTTACAATCTTGGCAAAAATTATACCTATAGAGAGGAAATCATTAAATGCAAAGAAAATGAAGACAATGTTAATGTTTCAATGATCGAAAGGTGCTATAACTTTTTGTGTATACATGTAAGCATTCATGATGACAGATAAAGCTCAGTCCTTGCGATCTTTGTGATGTTTTCAGTTTTTAAGTGCTTTACAAACTTTTCAAAAACATCTAGTAAATTTTTTATTTTAATTGGGACAAGAGTACTGTCATAATAAATTTGGGGAAGGCACTTGATATTCTAAAATATGAAACATACTAGAATATATTTCATCCATTTTTCATGGCTTTGGGAACTCAGTCAATATTACTTCTCTCTGCAGTCTCATTCCTAAAATAAATTGACATTACACTCCAGAGATGGGTTCCTACCGGTTCGGACCGGTTCTATAGAGTAGGTAGTAAGCCGCTGGTGACGTCATAGAATAAAATACTTGGTTGCTGGCCAAAATTGTACCATTCTGTTTGTTTGTTTGTTTGTTTGTTTGTATCTCGCCTTAATTATTTTTACAATGTTCTACAGAGTTTGGTAATAATAGTTGATTTTGTCATCAGAAAATATTTTTTTAAAAACACCAGAATTAGAAGGGCCTGATCTGTGGTTCAGGTGGCATAATTTTCTATGGTACAATAATGTTAAGGTTAATGTGGATTTTAAGAATCTTTAAATTAGTAGTGCATTTTGAGAATTTGGAACAGATATTAAACTGAGAGTGTGCCACAAAATGCCTTATTGATCTCAATACAAGAAGCATTTTATAGAAAAAAAATATTGTAGGTAAAGAAAAATGGTTAACTTATCTAGAGTTCTTAGAAAGGGACATGGAAAATATAAGATGAAATTGAGACAGCAACTGGCTCCAGAGGGATTTAGTTTTTAATAGTTTTCATATGTACAGTTAGGAAAAAGATTAAAGGTAGAAAATTGGATATTTGGAATGGAGCAGCAGAAGACAGAATAGGAAGGTGAAGTTGAACAATGTAGAAGCAATATAGAAGGTGAAGTCGAATATGTACTTGCCATAAACTTATATTGAAATTTGAAACAGAAGTAGAACAAGTGAAAGACTATATGATAAAATGGGCTAAGAACTTTGGACACAAGAGTAACATATTGAGGGAAAGAAATTATGATGTAACCTTAGAAGGTGAATAAAATATAAGTCTTTTATAACTATTGTCAATAAATCCATAGCTCCTTTATCTTTAATTTTCTTTTTCTATTTTCTTTCTTTCTTACTTATCTTCTATTGTTCCTTAACCTTTTTTATTTAAATATTTTCATTGTTTTTATCTTATTAAAAGTTTCTTCAATAAAAATTATATTAAAGAAGAAGATATGAAAAATTAAAGTTCTTCACCGTGCTCAAATTGTAACTTAATATTTTTGGAAACACACTCTAGACAAAAGTATAAAACTGGACAAATCCAGGCCACATGATCCCCACTCCTAAAAAAATGTTCAAATAGATCCTATCTTATTCTTTAATTAGTTATTAAGTAAGACATTTTATTAACTTATTTAGTGCCTCAATACGAACATGAAATTTATTCCATTAATTGGCCTACATTTTCCAGAAGTGGGGAAAAATCAGTGCAAATAATTTTTAATTAATTAAATTATTTAATTTCCTTAAGGGAAACAGCTGTTCTTGTTATTCTGTGCAAATAATTAATTAATGCTATAATTGAAGCTGAGTGTAAAGAGAAAGAGAAATGATTGTTCAAAACTTTCAGTTAAAACAAGATTCCTAGAAATAGGGTTTCCTAATAGGTCAGTAAGAATGTACCCCAATTCATTCTTTAATAATTCTTCCTCATTTATATAGAATGCCACTACTACCACATAATACAATTGCATCATTCCATTTGTCATATTAATAGCAATAGTAGAGAAGAAGTGCAAATTCGTTGACTAGAAACTTGCTATTTTTCTGTAGCACTACATAAAACTTAGTCTTTTGTCCACAGGTATCACAATAAGTACATTTTTCAATATCATAAATAATTGGGAAACTACTAAAAGGAAATGGAAACATATTAGTTCTTCTCCTTACATTTCTATCTTAGTTCTTCAATTCCCCCCCCCCGCATCCCATGCCTTTTTCTTCAGTTTTTTAATATATGGACCCACTTCTTCATCTCTTTATATTCTCTGTTTTGGTCTGCTTTGCTTTGAGGAACTGATATATTTCAATTTGGTTTGACCGACCACTGATTTAATACTCAATCTCTTACATATCAGTGAAGGAGACTGAGGGAAAGAAATAATAAAGAATGAATCACAGGTATCTTCACCTGCTATTAATATCCTGTTTGGGGCTTGTAGGTCTTTTGTATTATTTTTTCAAAATCCACCTGGTATGCAAAACTTCAGCAGAAATATTTTTTATTAAAAACTGTGGTTAGTAATATTGTCTTTGCTGAATAACTAAAGTAAGCTCAAATGAAAGCATGAGTTAAAATGAAGCAAAGAGACATGGGATCATGAAAATAAGATGCAGCTGTTGTAGTAAGTGGATGAATGGAAAGAAATATCAAATAAATGCAGAGAAAAAGAATTTTCAGGTTACCTCAATGGGAGTACAGAAGTGTATATGGAAATGTATTTTGCGGAAATGTCCAATGGCATTAATAAAAGGGATATCTATAGAAAAGAGGCTCCCCAAATTGTTATTTGGACTCTTAATTCTGATCATATAGAAATAAATAACGAACTTGTCCATTATAAGAAATAAAAAAAACACATTTTCCCCTTGTTCTCAAATGTATTATTGAAGATCACTTTAACTAATGTGTTCACTAGATCTGCCTGTGTCTACAGCTACAATCACTATTAGATTAAATCATCAATTTGTTTCACTATTATTGCATTGAGTTCTGCTAAATTAAGCAGAACTCAATGCAATAATAGTGGAACAAGTTGATGATTTATTTTAGGGGAAACAGAACTATTATACAATCTTCGTATTACTCAGTTTACATACATTTAATATCTCAGTAATGATACCTGTCTTTTGGCATGCAATCCCTCCCAAAATTTATGGTGCTCCAATCCTGTTGACATTCCCAAAGTTGTTGAAGACTTAGTTGTTTCCCCAGCCCTGGGTTACACAGGATGGATTCCCTAATTTGGTACTTTTGCATATGTTTTTGTGTAAAATGATTACATCCCAATCTTCTTTACTTACTTTGTATTATATTTTTATTCTTTCCTATATTGTGAGTCAGGTTTTAATTGGACAATATTAAATCATATTCAGTAAAAATATATAGTGACAAAAATAAAAAAATCAATAAAAACATAGAAATAAACCATTTACACACCATTCAAAAGAGACATTAAAAAAAATCTCAGAAAGAAACAACAACCCAAAAATCCAGAACAGGCCCTCTCCAGCAGCTATCTCCCAGATAAACAGGGATTTACACCAGACAAATAATCAAGCAGAACACAATACACTAATCAAGGAACTACTAGTTAGAAAACCACATCTTGACCAACATTGGCAGGGCAAAGTATTGTATATAAACAGAGAGCAAATCCCACACTGACTCTCAGAACATATGTTACCTAGTTGGCCAATGAAATGTCTGCAAGGAAAAACCAAACTTGGAGAGCACAAGGACTCCATAGTTCAACTCTGAACTACATATATTTTCTTTATTGAAAAATAAATATAGTTAGGATAATTCCAAAACAAGAGAATCCAAATACCTACAAGAATCCTACAAAACAAATTTCGTATAAAGTATCTTCTTTTGACTCTGGGATTACATTATTTGTAATGTGGGTTTTGGTACAATTTGCTTCCATTGTATTGATTGTGAATTGGCCAGAAAATTGATACAATGATAAAACATGCAATGTTAAAAATAAAGAAATAAAGAGTGTGCAGAGAGAAAGAAGGGGAAGAATATTGCAATGAATCCTTTGAATGGAGAACATATTTAGCAGTCACATAAAGCTAAACTGTGCAGAGAAAGAGTTTAAATATCAATGGCTATATGGAATCCTGGCTAGAACCCTGAACAGGAATATTTGTTGTAGGTTTTGGTTGTTAAAATTTTACTGAGCCTTTTATTAATCAGTATAAAAGCAGCTCAAATGTCTGTCAGATAAATAAAGGCCAATCCCATATAATTTAGCTAAACCTCATTCAGCCCAGTGGAATTTAATTCTGAGAGACATATATAGGATTGCACTGTTAACAATTTCTGTTGAAAAGTATTTAACGTATATTTTTAATTTTTTTAAAAGAATATCAAGTTCTGATTATGTGACAAATTCTATGTGGTAGTTTGCCTGCTGTTCAGAAATACTGATTAAAAGTAATCATATTTCAAACCTTGAATGGTGATTGGATTTAGTTATTTTATTACTAAGAAAATAGTAATTAAAAAACTTAAAGGAGCTCTGTTACTAATCTCATCTAACTGACAGCTTTTCTACAGGACTGTGCCCCCAACCGACCAATGAACTACAAATAATAAAAACTCTTTTCCTGCAATACAAAGGTTACTGTTTTTCAAATCAGAATAGGCTATTGGCATATCGGATTATCTCATTTTCATTTTGGTGATAGTCTGTTTACCACCCATAGATTTTTTTTAAAATTGGAATTGGTTTAGTAATGCTATCAGGCAGAAAAACTAAGAATTTGATTTTACCCAGAGTTTTAGGATGAACTGTCAAGCAAAATAATACATTAAATTGTTAAGATATTGTGGTTGGGCTGATACACATTTAGCTTATAAATCTATAAAATATGAAAAAAGACCAGATTTTGAAGTCTAATTTGCTTAGCAATTACTCCCATCAGCTTGCTGAGTGAGCTAAGGGTATCTAGACCTTAGCTTGTGGTTGAAATTATTTTAATGATAGCTAGTCTTGATTTTAATTGTATTGTTTTTATGTTTAGATTTCTTTAATGTATACTTTTAATCACTCTAAGCAATTGTGTATTGTGCATAAGGAATAGTGGGATATAAACAGATGTTTTGCATAGTAAAGCAACAGTAACATGTTCTCTCCTGCTAAGCTATCAAATTTGATACTCATTATTGGATGACTTTAGTATGAGAACTTGTCATTAAAAAAATAGGCAGTGTTTTCTCGCTACAAGTAGTCCTTAATTATCTTTAGTGACAAGTTATGCTGGCCTTGGAAAACATGCTTTACATCCCTTACTTGTGCATATGACTGTCATGCCACCACCGCAATCATGTGACTGCAATTTGAACACTTGGCAACAGGCTCACATGACCAGCTGCAGGATCCTATTATCACATGATCATGATTTGTAACCATTTTTGGCCAGTCATTTGGGGAAGCCAATTTCACTTAAGAAACATGTGATTTGCTTAATAACTGCAGTGATTTGCTTTATGATCACATAAAAATAGTTATAAATTTGGGTCCAATCACATGGTGACTTGATTTAGGAGTGCACTGAGATACACATACATATATACATAGAGGGAGGTTGTTCTTGAAAATTATGCTTAACTTGCCGGATGCCTGTCGACCATATTTAACACTCTGTCCAATTTCCTTTATCGTATTTTCGAAAACAGCTTCCCCCTATGTCTGAAGAGAAAAGTTTTCAATCAGTGTGTGCTACCTGCTCTAACATATGCTGGTGAAACATGGACACAAACCTCACAATTGATACAAAAGTTATGAGTGGCACAAAGAGCCCTGGAAAGATACATGCTCAGCATTACAAGACAAAATAGAAAGACCTGGATTAGAGAAGAAATAAAAGTATATGATGATATCAAGAGAGTAAAAGAATTGAAATGGAAATGGGCTTGTCACATAGCAAGAAGAACAGATGGGTGGCAGGTGGACCAAGACAGTCGCAGAATGGATCCCTTTTGATAAAAAGTATCCACGAAAGAGATCTAAAAAAAGATGGATCAGCAAGTATTGTAGGCTCAATTGGCAAAAGAAAGCTTAGGACTGTATTGGTTGGAAACATGCAGAAGAGGCCTTCATCCTGCAGTGGATAGACAATGGCTAAAATGATGATTTTGACGATGATGATGATGGTTAGGATGATGATAATGACATATATACATATATACATAGAGAGAACAAAAATCTAATAAATAATAATTGGTAAATAACACACCAGATTTAGGCTGAAAAGAAGAAAATATGGATAATTTGTGTGGCAATTCCAGGGGATAGATAGAAGACAAAGAATTGGAGATCACAAAGTATAAAGATCTGAAAATCCAAGTCAAATGATTATGGCATCATAATCCTATTGACAATGGTGTCATTAAAAAAAATGTAAACAACGCTTAGAAAATCTGTGCATTGACAAAATTTTCATCTATCAATTACAAAACCCACTGCTTGGATCCAC
>JANHFT010006064.1:48549-58901 GCA_032467955.1 Pseudoxenodon macrops | reverse complement strand
TTATTGAAAATGAGAAGGTGAAGATCTTGTGGGACTTTAGAATACAGACGGATCGTCATTTGGAACACAACACGCCAAACATCACGGTTGTTGAGGGCCGAAGCATTCAGTTCATTGATATAGCTGTACCAGGAGTTGCCACAGTTGAAGAAAAAGAACTAGAAAAAATAATGAAACATCGCAACCTGGCCATCGAAACTATGCGATTATGGATGAAACATGTGACAGTGATACCCATTGTCATCGGGGCACTTGGCACCATGTCCACGATTTTACAAAATACATCAAGAAATTGCAGCTTTCTGCAATAACACCAGTGGAACTGCAAAAGACTGTGCTACTTGGAACATCATACATTTTAAGAAGATACTTGGTCAATACCTAGGATGCTGGCAGCAAGCCGTATCAACCATCAATGCCAGTCAACACCATAACATCTTTAAATATTCAGTTGACTGGGCTTCATGTTTAATGAATACAAGTATGATGATGATGATGATGATGATGATGATGATGATGATGATGATGCACAGATTGACTACAAACAATGGCATGATGAAGTAGCAATAATAATACATTGGAAGATCTGCAACAAATACCATTTGTCTGCAAGCAAGAACTGGTGGAATTGTAAAATAGAGAAAGTAGCAAAAAAAATGAAGAAGCTAAGGTCCTCTGGGACTTCTGGTCTGTTAAGAAAAGCTTTATAATTCTGTGATAGATTGAAATGGACAATCTGGGGCTCCATGATTGTAAGTGGTGCAAGTGTCCTCCTCCCCCTTCCCAGAAATCTAACTCATTTCAATAAAAGGCAGGGTAGACTCCCAAATTGATTTAGCAGAGAAGAATCACCCTCTCCTCTAAGAAAGCCTCTGAGGAAAAAAATGAAATGTAAATCTCCTCACAGCTATTTTGCTTTGTTGTAAAGGCACCCCATGGCTTTCAAATGCTCAAAAAATATTTTCTGCAGTTCTTATCATCCAAAAGGCGATTCTCTTTTACAGTACTATATGTAGTGCTTGGTTTAACACATCCCACAATGTCTTCTGTTTAAAACACTGGTTAAAGTAATATTTTAAAAACATGTGGCATAGTGTATAGTTTTAACTCAGTATTCTTCTGGTACTCAGAGTTATCATCTCAGTGCTTTTTTTTAATTTCTGACATTCCTTAGAAATGATCAAATAATAAAAATACAAACAATCACATGTTGATTCGTGCAGACCAATTAAGGCTAGCCTGCAGCATCAGCATGAATATGCAATTGACTTAAAGGACAGTGAACCTTTGCAATATGCAGTCCTGAAGTTTTACTGTTTTTGAAGAAATTGTGGTAATGGGCCAATTCTGTATTTAATTCAGAAAGAGATATGATAAACAACTGAAAGCAATGTCCAGATGCACTCCATCTAACTGGGGGGGGAGTTATTTACAAGCTTATCGTTCATTTGGATCCATGCAGAACACAGAACTGATGGGCTATGATCCAGTCCGCTAGCTGAATCAAAGCAGGACTCAAAGAAATAAATAACTGCCTTTTCCACAGAGCAACTGGCCTAGCATGTAGTATGAGAAATTTTGCTGGTCTTGGCAAATGGAATTCTTTAAAGGCTTCGATAGGTGATATAATGTAGGGTTCCGATGCTTAAATAGGGAATAAAATAGTAAAAATGTAACTAAAACCTGCTACAAGGCCATGACTTGGACTTTTCTTGTCTTAGGACAGCAAAAATGTAACTTCTAGATACCATGATATATATTACTGTGAGCTATTACTAGGGAAGTGTCATTAGAAAATACAAAATCTGTGTGCTTTTTATCATTGTTTCTGCAAGGTGAACTATGTCTGTTTTTAATTTTAACCCGAGTTTTCTCCAATAAAATCCTTAAAGCCTGGAAAACCGGACCCAGGTGGCCATCACTCTTTGAAGGCTTCTTTAGACCTTGTCCACAGGACAAGGTCTAAAGTGGGTCATAGCTCCCAGACCAAATAAGGTTTCTGTCCATGGTCTAGACAGACTGTTTTTTATTCTGATGCTGTGGATCAAGCTACGTATATATTTTGTGTTTCCTTTCCTCAATTCTAGCACACTTTCCATTCAAGCTCCCAATGCTGCCAACTTCCTTGGTCTATTTCATATTATAATATGAAATTATCTACAGCATAATGAGTATGACTCTTTCTTCACTTTGTGGTAGGACAAATTTGTTTTGCTGTTGTTGTGACAAATTACTGTAGCTTTCAGAAGTTGATGTAATGGCCATATTTAAGGTTATAGCCAAAGATTTTTCTTTCTCTTATATGAGGAATGTTCCTCTGATAGACTGAATCCCTGATTAAAAATAGGAGAGAAATAAATATTTTAAATTAAATTGCTTGGTAATACCATAGGTATTTTTATTTTGTAGTTTCCATTTAACATCCAGTTCTTATATTAACTTTTGTTGGTATCATAGCACAATAAATTAATAACATATAGCATACACATTTTACTGACTTTTGAAAAAGATATGCCATAATATGGTTTGTTTGAATAGAAGTGGACAAGAAATAAATCTATCACTTACTTGTAATCATTATTTTTTAAATTATATATCCAAATAATTATAGAATTCTAGCCTTGAAATATGAGCAAATGACTGGCACTCTTGTTCACCAAATCAAGATAAGGAAGAAAGGGTTTCTTTAAGTAGCTTCTTTAATCTGCTCTTAAAATACAGCAGCTCCTGCAAAACACTGGCAGGCTTTGTTGCTCTTGGTACTCACTCTACCAGCACAGACACAAAGGTTGAATTGGCAACCCAAATCCCTCCTCCATTATTTGGCTGTGGAAGGGTTGCACTGTTTTGCATTCTGCTTACTTTTAGATGAGGGTCTTCAGAAATAATGTTTGAGGAAGGGGATCTTTTTGATATTACTTCATTTTGTGAAATATTGCGTAAGGATATGTGAATCCAGCCATTTGAATTTCTAAATTACAGTTTAAGGCAGGTTTCTCAGCCTTAGCAACTTTAAGACATGTGGCCTTCAGCTCCCAGAATAGGTCGGCCAGCACACCCAAACAAACCAGTCCAGTGGTTTAAGGCTTACTATGTTCATATCCAACCAATTATGATGTCATTAAAAATTACAACTGTGCAAAACCTAGCTTAGCATAGTATGTAAACCAAGCTAATGTTCATTGTCGTTGTTGTTTTCCTGTCTGTTCCAATACAGTGCCAAAGATTTTGCCATTAAACTAAGGCAGTGAAATGAACATATATTCACAGTAAACAATGAAGCATATATTTTCCACTTTGAGATGCACTGAATTATAAACAGCTATGTAGTAAAACATAGGGAAATATATAAATCATATGTGAAAAATAGCAGCATGGAATTAGCAATACACATACCATTTCCTGTAAGAGTTGAGAGAATTACATTCTGAATATGTGATTACATATTGAAATAACATAAAAGTAGGCATGAGATGAGCCTCCCCTTGAATTTTCCAACCAATTAAATAGTGTACCTATATAGTATGTTTCAAATTGATAAATATATTTTTAATGTTTACCAGACTTATATCATTAAGAGTATTACTAGGCATAGGCCTGAGAATGAGAAGCTGCAGATCTTTTGCATACGACATGTTAATAGAATTTATTTCAGAAGTTAGTGGATTAAGCTGCTCACTAAGGAGTTTGTAATAAACATTATGACTGAATTTTAATTTATGCCTTATATAGGTTGTACAAAGACCTTGTTTGATGTTATATATACTTCAGAGCAATTTACTTTATTAACACTTTCATTTTGAGTCTAAAAATTATTATAGTGTGATATCATTTTTTATTGAAATAATAGTTATGAGTTCTAATCAAATTACCAAATGGTTCATGTAACGGTTATCTTTCATGGGAATTGCTACTTTGAAAGAAGGAAATTGACTCTGGTTTGTACTTATTTTTTACTGACAATGCCATTGACCTATTCAAACAAGATTTTGTAGCTGAGAAAAATGAAAGCCTTTGCTTTTTCTTCTGGTTGCTAATTAGGGGCATGCATTTGAAAGAAAGAGTAATAAATTTAAATTAACCTCATTAATCTAACAAGCAGAGTTCAAAGAAAACAGACTGAGCTCTCCCTCATAATTTTTCTTTCCTATTCATTTTATCTTTCTTATTTCAGTCATGCCTTATGTCTTCCATCAAAAGTGTACACAGTTCTTTTGTTAGTTTCATCTCCTTTCCATACCTTGGGATGATAAAAATGTCCAGAAACTGAGGCCAAAGACTACTAGATTAATCACAGTTCCAATGACAGCTCACCGCATGCTGAGTGAATTCCTCAAATCCCCCAAATGATTTTTTTGCCAGAACATGTGGAGCTACAGCATTCAACATTTTATTGATGCTGTTATCTCCAAACCAAGAATAGCTTTCTTGGAAAAAAATAATTTGGTATCTACTGTGGGAATATTTTTAGAAGCTTGTTTGGTGAGATTTCAGAAAATATAATTAGTAATAAGAGATGTCAGCCAAGTTCTAAGTTCAGTTTTAAGCAAACTCTACTTAAAAGGCACCTTGTCTACAGTTTACATTATCAAGATCAAAAGGTGTATTTCTCTAAGAACGTACAATTGTTCACTGTTTCTTAGATACATATTTGTGTTTCTGAAAGTTATGGAAATGGCAGTACTAAATATTTGAAGCCTTTCCTTTTATTTATATAAAAGGTCCGATACATATAACAGTGCTGGAAACATTTCCTAATTTACCTTCAATGCTTTTATTTAGGCAACAGTTTTCTGGCTTCATAGCATTCACAATATTTCAGACTACATTCTAATTATGTATGCTACTACACATGACCAGTAGTGAAAGAAATACTATGGAAATAATAAGGTAATTTTTTGAACACCTGGTTGTTTACACTGCAGCAAAGAAAATAAAACCCTAAGTAGTATTCTAACAGCTGTTGATGGCACAAACACATGATTTTTATTATGCAGAGCCTGCTTGGTGATCATATACAGATGGAAGACATTACTGTGATTCATACAGTATAAGATGATAGTCCTCAGCCTTTTCCATTCTGAAGCCATTCCCATAACACTAGTAAAAATGCTTTGTTTTAAGCAAAACTGATCTTTCATAGTGATTAGGACAAAATTGGTAATAAAGAATACGTGATATTGTAATAGACATTGAATTGGGATGATCAAATAGATCTTCTTAGTTTGCTTTTGATACTCTAGGTACCTTTAATTTCATTTGAGATTGATATCCCTGGAAGGTGGGAGTTATAAACACCTGTACCATTAAGTCTAATTTAATTGGAAGGTGTGATTCTCTACCCTTTGAATGGGTTTTATTAATGAATTGACCTGCATATGATTGCACCATTATAGGTATCTTATATTATTATCTCTACATTCTTCTAAAAGGCTTGACAATCAACTGAATTTTGTACTCAACAATATATTGTGTTTTAATATATGGATACTCGTTTGTTTATTGTGATACATAAGCTTGTAATAGAAATTATGAGCAAGGTTTCATGGTTTTTGTCAATTAACAAATAATTAAGAAATCTCTCCATATTTGAATTATAATAGCTATTCTAAATTCATGTATGTCCTTATTCTTGCTAATATTCTACAGATTATTGTGTTCATTTCCGTTATACTCTAGAAGCTATATAATAGAAAATGTTGCACTCGGGAAAAATATGATGGTTAGCATCTGTGGTTGGGCAAAAGAGTTGATTGCATTTTTGAGGTATGTAGTTGACCAGAGGTGTAACCTTTCTAATGACCTAGTGGTTGAACATCATATTTAAATGGACCATTAATCTAACTGACCTATATACAACTTTTTTTTGCAACCATAACTGAAATAAATGGGTTTACCACAGCATAAGCCTAAAATGTGTTAAACCATTTAAAAAAAAACTTATACTTTCAAGCAGACAGCAGATATTGAGATGGAGAGATCAACAATTCAACTCTTCTGTTGCATAAATCCTGAAGAAAGAGTAAATTACATGTAATAACAATCATAGTAATCTTGTTAAAGAGCAAATATCATCCAATGAAGATTGAGTTATATTTATAACAGTTATAATGAAAATCTGTCTCTGTAGAAATTAACATGATCCTCACTTTTAAAATGCAATGTACATGGACTGGGAGGTTTCAAACAATGATATCTCCAAGAGGAAACTTAACATAGGGATAATATTAATGTAGGATAAAGAAAAAGTTTCCCTATTCTTCCTGTAGCTCCTGCTGTCTCACTCCAAGGGCTCTAATAAATGATCATCCAATCTCTATTTGAAGATCTTCAGGGAAGAACTCACTTCTTTCACCTGGCAGCCTTTAACCATTCCTCACAATGCTTGGTTTCTAGATACTTCACAACTGCCTTAGCAGTCCTCTAGCTTGCTATACAATTTGGCACTTTTTGAACTATGGTATCCATTTTCAGAGAAATGTGATCTGGTAGAGGAAAGGGGAATAATTACTTCCCATAATCTGACTTGGTGCTCCAGTTAATGCATCCTAGATAGTATTTATTTATTTTTTAGCTGCTGACTAACTCTGTTATCTTAAGCTTGTGGTTGACAAGAATACCCAAATCCCTTTTATACCTATTATTGCCAGGCCAGGTTTCACCACCCTTTACTTATGCTTTCAGCTCCCAATATTCCTTTTTCACTTGGATTTTAACTGTCTTGCCTGATTATTAGCGATACAAAAGCTTGCAATTGTTTTGCAAATCTTCAGTTGGGCTCTAATTGCATCAATATGGCTTTTGGATGCAATGTACTAGTTAATTAAATGTCCAATTACTGGAGAGCCAATATAAGCAGGCTGCTTTTTGAGAGCCATATTTATTACATGTTTTAAAAATGTTCTCAAGTCAACTGTTTTCTAAACATTTCAAAGTCCTAAATGTAGATGAAACATTAATTTAACTGGCTCTTTGTTCTTAATTGAGCTAGAACTGAAACAAGGAATATGAGTCAGAGTATATGTTTTTTTTAATGTTTGCTATTAAACATCTGTTTTTGTTTATATAATACTGTACAATATTAAGGGCATAGAAGAGGGCATATTCAGTGATTTATATTTTTTTCCCCAAAAGGAAGCTGCTATTATTATCATGCTCTTTCCCTTACCTCACTGTTTTGTACCTTTTTCAAATATTAATTTCAGTAAAGTTTACCTAAGAAGGTTTGAACAGATGTTATGTTAAAACTTGCTGGTGACAGGAATTCTTTCTAGCTTATTCACAAAATTGCTACTACTCCCATCTAACACTCCTTCAAGGTCATGAGCCTCTTGAGGATATTCTGTAGAAGAGTACACTGTAATAGCAAATTCTACGAGGAATTGTTAAAAAACTAGGTATATATAGCTTGCAGAAGAGAAGATTGATAGGGTTGTTTAACCCTATCTGAAGGGCTATCATATTTTAGGGGTTGGACTTATTCTCATTTGCTCCAGAGCATAAGACTAGAACTAAGGAGATGGAACATCAAGGATGTATATATCGATTAGATAATTTGGAAGAACTTCTTGACAGTAAGAACAGTCAATCAATAGAATAAGTGACTGCAAGGAACCACTTCTTCTTCTTTACTAGAGGTTTTGAAACAGAGACTAGATAGTCAGCTATTGGGTATGGTATAGTAAATTTGCTGTTGTTGGATTTCATCTCTTAGATCCCATGTGATTCTGTGATGCTATGAATTATATTAAATGGACAATATATTTCCACCAGTACTTCTCAGTTCTAACACTAAAATTTCTGAACATATCTGATAATTTTAATGAAGGAGGTTTGTATTAACATTCATTGAGCATTACAAGATGTACAAAACTTTCAAACATTTGAAAGTTTGAAATCTCTTGATTTTGAAACATTCTAGTCCAATCTCACTAAAACTATTTCAACATTAGAATAGTTTGTTCTAACTTTACCAGTTATGTTCTGACCTCAAAAAGAAAAGCATTCCAACCACCAAATTAAGGTCAGAATGGCTCATTTTCAGGTCAGTATACTTCTGAAAAGTAATAGAACAAGCTCTTCTGTCATTAAATTACTTCCTTTGATATTGAAACATTCAGTTCCACGGTTGGAACAGGCTATTTTAGAGGTGTTTTAACCTTGAAACATTTTGTACACCTTTTTATAAAATATATTGCTAGCAGTGATGGAATTTGACATATTTGCAGTGGCATGAATTGAAATTGTTGTACAAACTTGAACCCGGTTATATTTCCATGCTCCATTTGTCCATTCCATTCAGGGAATATTTAATTATAGAAAAAGTTTTATAAACTCATTAAACAAAAATTGCATGATGGGAAAGCCCAATTGTGATACTATATGCATATATACTTCTGTCAGCAAATGTGTTAGCTGTGGAGCTAATCAGAATGTAGAACCTACTTTCAGACATCAGTATTATTTTGGGGGCCAAATTTGAACCAATATGATTGCAGGATATTGTTAGTAATAGTTTTGTACCTAATCTCACTACGCATGATTAATCAAAGTTATTCATAAATTTGTAGCAGATCACTGGTATTCCTTTCACCTTCAATATTTTAGGTCTCCAGTATAAAGCAATGCATTTGGGTTCTGGGACTAATTTTCAATTTAATTTTCTGAGTTAACTATATTAAAACATATACATATACAATATTTTTTAAATACATGTTATATTTTATAATTACAGTTATATTTTCCAGTCTCCAATTATCCAGCTGGACATCTTGCAAAATTACATTTGGCAATTACATACCTGTTTCCCTGAAAATAAGACCTCCCGGATAATAAGCCCAATCAGGCTTATGAACACATGTGCTAAAATAAGCCATCCCCAAAAAATAAGACCTCCCCAAAACATAGCAGCAGCCATGAGGTGACCACGCTCACCGCCTCCTGAACCTCAAAAATAAGACCTCCCCAAAAATAAGGCCAAGGACTTATTTCGGGTGTCAAAAGAAAATAAGACCCTGTCTTGTTTTCAGGAAAACACTGAATTATTATTTTTCTAAAGTTTTATTACTATTTTTACTCTTCAATGCTTTAAAACTATGTTTATAATATCTATGTTTATTTCTAAATAGTACTTTAATACAGTGCATTAATAACAGTTTCAGACATAATTTCATGTAACAATGTAGTGTCCACTCCATATTTTATAGAGGAAATTGCCCTTATATATCTATAGCAAAAAAGATTATGTCAAAATGATAAAGTGCACATATTTTCACCCGTATGTCTGTTGCAAGGGCATCATGTGACATGTTTTATCATTTGCTCCTCCCTCTCATGGATCCCTCTGGAAAAGCCTTTCAGACATTTCTTTTTGGCCTTCTTTTGGCCTCTTTTTCCTTTATGAATAAGTTTTCATGAAATTACATTATTCATTTTCATGTAACACATAGAATAAATACATATACTTTAGCCAACACATTTTTTCCATAATTGCCGTAATTAAGACTTATTCTGAAATATTTTGTGCTCTCACATTTACCATATATGTTGCCCAGGAAGCTAGGAATTAGCATGGATCTTCTAGCATTAACAAAAACATTGTTTAAAATGAAATTATCAAGATGATTTCAACCCTTACATTGGTATATCTTTTTCTCTTCCAGCTATAATCCAATGTAGAATATAAGTATGAAAGCTGTTCATTTTTATGACAAGCAAACTGGTTTGGGTTTTAAAGTTTTATCTATTCCTAAAGAAATGCTCTTTTTATTTAAAAAAAAGTGATAGATTTAAAAATAATTTCTTTAATAATTAATTGCTTTAGATGGTGTTTATCAAAAGTTTATTCCTTATAAATATCTGATATAAGAAATGAAAATTTGTATAGAATATATCTAGGAACTATTGAACAATCTAAAGAAAACCAGAAGATCAGATTCTTCATGTAGGTAGGCATTATGTGCTTCTGGAATATATATTGCTAGCAAATTCACAGCCAGGCAAAATTCTGGAGAAGGGACTACCACTCAAATGAGGGGATGCATTATAGTTTAATGGTAAAAACAGATTGAATCCCAAGCATTTCAGATTAAAAGGAACAGATACTACACACATTATAATAGCCTTTGGGATATGCTATGATTTACTAAGAATCTCAGTGGCGCAATGGTTAGAGTGGAGTACTGCAGGCTACTTCTGCTAACTGCCAGCTGCTGCAATTTAGCAGTTCAAATCCCACCAGGCTAAAGGTTAACACAGCCTTCCATCCTTCTGAGATGGGTAAAATGAGGACCCAGATTGTTGGGGGCAATATGCTGACTCTGTAAATTGCTTAGAGAGGGCTGTAAAGCACT
>JANHFT010006064.1:36615-48449 GCA_032467955.1 Pseudoxenodon macrops | reverse complement strand
ATGAGATTTTGCCGAAATGTTGTCCTCATAACACCTTTAACTCTACACGGGAAAGAACCCGAACAACAAAATACCTATATATATATATATATATTCTTTGTTTGACTTGACTTTTTTCTATTTCTGATACTCTCTTATTTCGCCTGTCATAGACAGCAACAGAAGAGACAGTTTTGTAAAATGCTTTTGAAACTCAGCTAAGAGCTTTCTTAAATTAGTTGAGAGATACATATGATCCTAAGGTTGCAAATTGTTCACCTTAGTTTACACTAAAAAAATTGAAATCCTTTCCCTAATGTTTATTAATATTGCTATGATATATTTATATATTATTGCAAAACATTTTCATTTTATCATCAGAGACTATTTTCTATAAAGGACATTCATCCTGCAATAAAAACACTTTATCAAATATTTACAGATTTTCCCCCTGATTTTTGTTGAACAAGTGACATGCAACTCAGAGTTACAGTAGAGCAGCAACATGAGGGAGTGATGGTGGTGCATGTGAAGACTGAATATGAGTTGGATTTATCTCAGTATTTCACAGTTAATTTCATTTCAGTGCTATAGTACATTCTACTATTTTGAATATTTGTGTTTCAAATTGAAATAATAACAATCCACATCTGTCTGTGTTAGCTAAATATTTATAGCAATTGTTTATCATCACTTTCAATAGTGATTCTTAGAAGCACTTTAGAGCTTTCCCCTATATAAAAAATATTTTCCAATATTTCTATGTGTAGAATAAAATAATTGGCATTACTTATCCTTAACAGTTACTCTTGGAATTCTGAGATTAAAAAAATAGGTTGTTCAGATGATGTTTGTTAAGAACATAGATTTTCCATTAATTCTGGAACAAGATTTTGGTAACATATCTGGATATGCACCTCAAAAGATTCCATGAATGTTTTGCCTTAGGGAAAAATAGAATTTATTCTGGCTGATTTAAATCTTAAAAGCTTCATATTTCTTCAGTGCCATAGCAAATGAGTTTATTGGCAGGAAATCTGCAAAAACAGTGATGCGAGGAAAAATAAAAAGGCATAGAAAGTAAATGTACTTCATTAAAATAATTGCTTGTGTGTTAAACTTGAGTTGAACATACTAATTCATGATCCAGGGGCAGGGGTAGGGAGTAATATGTTCATGTATCCTATAAAAACAATTATAATAATTATGTGCTTCAATTAGATATATGAAAGTAACTATTAATCTATTATAATTAATAATTATAATTATTAAATTTATGTACCATCCGTCTTGCAGTTTGTGGGGATTCTGGGCAGCTTACAATTAAATGTGTTACCCAATAATTTTGATTTATTGGAATAGGTCTGAGAAAACTGGCATTCTGGGACAAGGTCAATGAGAAGCTAAGATAACAGATATATTAATGGCTTTAATCAGTAATAGTATACTTCTAGTCAGTGTTCATTATCAATAGTGTTCACACTGGTGTTTTACAGCTATTGGCTTCAAACTGGCATTTTCCAATGTGTTGAGACTACAGTTCCTAGATGTTACAGCCAGAATGGCAGGGTTTTTAGAAGTTAAATTTGCATCATACTTGAAGGCATCAGGTTGGAGAAGACTATTATGTACATTAGAATATTTATTAAAATTCTATTCATTAGTGGAAATTTTCAATAAATTAAAAGTATAAAATAAAATAATTATAAAGGCATGGTAAGGATGAATGGAAATGTTCCTCTGAATTTTATATGTAGCTCTACTTTTCTAACTCATGTCAAGTTTCAGAGAAAATTATGGCTGCTTCAGTAGTTGTCAAGTGTATGGCAAGGCTTCCTCATTTGGCTGTCATTGGAGATAATGCTTTGGATCCAATAAATAGATACTTTGAGGAAACAAAGGTGGTTAACATTCCTTCATGTAATCATATTATCAAGTTGTAATATGGCATCTTTCAATAAAGAAAAATTGATCTAATCTTAAATGATATACATGTACAAATTGCATACTTTATTCGATAACCCAGATACTGTTCATTTTCATAGCAAATGGAACATTTCTGATGTAATTGCGGATAAATTCTAGTGGCTGATGTAGATATATAAACATATCAACTACAGTAATTGCTCAGAGGTGAAGATTTATGTCTAAAAGTTCAGTCTTGAGTAGTGTCTAAATAAGACACATGATTGTACAGTATATTTATACAAAAATATTACTTCATTGTAAATTCAGATTAAAGTTGATTATATCTCTCAGGTCTATAAAAGTTCCATATAACTGAGGTAAGCAATGCACATTACAGAGTCATTTCTAAATTTTTAGCAATTCAAAATGTCAGCCTCACTATAATTAATTTTTGCATAGTATTTGTTATACTTTCAGCTGAAATGTTTCCTTTCTAATTTGTTCTATTTTTTTCTTTGCATCTCTGATGCATTCTTTCCCAGTATTCATTGTTATAGCATTCCTTTCCCTTTTCTTTTCGTTATCAACTACTTTATCACTTCTTCCTTTCTTTTTCCCCCCTACCTTCTAGTTTCCACTAACAATCTGAACTAGTAATGTCCAAACATTGGTTTACTGTGTCATCTATTGTTTAAATTGGGTGATTGTATCTCTCCCCTCCCTCTTCCTCTCTCTCTTTCTCACTGCTTTCTCCCAAATATCTTTCTGAGCCTCCATTTGTTTTTCCTGTCTCTTTCCCCACTACTGTTCTGTTTTGTTTCCATTTCAGTTTCTGTAATTAATATATTTAATTTATTATTTAGTTTTAAGTCTGGAGTGATAACTAAAATGTGAACAGGCTGGAAAACTGGTACCAACTCCACTGCACATGTCTCAGTTTAGAAAAAAGATAACATAGCAGTCTGAGCCTTCTCCCATTCACATTGTACATTTGAGTGGCTGGGTAAACCCCAAGATGTTTCTGTAAAGATGTAGGAAAAGACCATGAACAAATAGTGTTCTTGTGGGATCACGAAGAGATTGAACAGGGCCCCAGCAAAAATGCTGCAGATCTTAGGTTCAGCAGGTCTGATTTATAATACTCTTGAAGTTGAAATTTGGTGAGGTTAATGTTATTTTACTGGCATAGTATTCTCTAAATAAATATCCTTTTCAGTTGGTGATTGGCCAAGTTCTAAGAATGTTGCTGCTGTAGTCCTTGAAAAATAGTTGTGATAAAATCTAATAACTATGTTGTGGTTTTTATTCGGGCATAAATGAAAAGCAGAACAGAAAAACAACTTAAGAATCTTATATACTATGGACTTGTATATCTTAGGTTTATACAAAATGTTCCTGATGCAGAGAAAGTTAGGCACTTTCCAAATGTGACTTTTTCACACACATGGCCATAAAAATGTCTCAAAACTATTCATCTTTTTTTTAACTCTTTGAATCTCTTTCAAAGGTTTTGGGAAAGACACTGTTTCAACCAGATGCAAGAACATTGTACTAATGGGGCTTTTTTAATCATCTTGAAAGAAGAAGGAACAAAGACTAATTCCTTTGAACAAAAAATATTCATATGGAAGACAAACAAAAAGTCATTTGAAGGACTTTCAGAAAATGCTTGTAAACTAGTGTGGGGCAATTCAGAAAAACAATATGTTGTTAGCATGAAATCAAACTTTATGGTATGTAAAGCATAACAATAGGAACAAAATAGCTCTATTACACAAAAATAAAGTAAGAAGCATAAAAAGAAGCTTGTTTGCCAACAAGTATGTTTTCAGTTTTGCACTGTCTTGTTAGCATAGTGTTATTTTGAGTCTAGAAGCAAAGAGTTCCTCATTTTTAGTTATACTATTGAATTCAGTGCCTTTTGCAAAGATTTCACAATGTTACAATCTCTGTAGTTTGTTCAAATGTCTTCCCGAAGAATTTCTAATACCGTTAAGCTTGCTTCTCTTTTTCATTTTTATTTGTAATAATGTAGTAAAAAAATAACATTTAAAGCAAATGTAGGCCTGAAAAATTATCTCAGATGTTCATATGCTTGTCCCAGATCAGACTATTAGTTGTTAATATTTGATGAATGACTGGCATATTTATGTATTTCATCTATATTGATTTATTTCTCAAATATTGTACATGACTCTGGGCAACTAACAATTAAAAACCAGAATTAAATTACAAATAACATGAATGGCATCTGAGCAACCGATCTACAACACTAAAAATCATCCCAGTTAACACAGCCAAGAAATGGGCTCACCTACACCACCAGGGCCTCAAGCTTGTTGACAAAAGCAGGTCTTTAAGACCTTCAAAAAGCCAGCAGGATTGGGGTGAGTCTGAAGGCAGATGCCAAACAGAAAAGCTCTTTGTCTTAAACTGCATTTGTCGTATTATTGTTGACACCTACAAAAGTCTGTTAGCAGATTAACAGATTAACAGACGGGAAGGGACCTTGTAGGTCATCTAGTCCAACCCCCTGCTCAAGCAGGAGACCCTATACTATTTCCGACAAATGGCAGTCCAATCTCATCTTAAATGTCTCAAGTGTTGGAGCTCTCACAATCTCTGAAGGCAAGCTGTTCCACTGGTTGATCGTTCTCACTGTAAGAAAGTTCCTCCTTATTTCCAGGTTGAATCTCTCCTTGGTCAGTTTCCATCTGTTAATCCTTGTCTGACCTTCAGTTGCTTTGGAAAATAACTTGACCCCCTCCTCTCTGTGACAGACCCTCAAATATTGGAACACTGCTAATATGTCTCCCCTGGTCCTTCTCTTCACTAAACTAGCCATGCCCAATTCTTGTAACCATTCTTCATATGTTTTTGTTTCCAGTCCCCTAATCATTCTGGTTGCTCTCCTCTGCATTTTTTCTAGAGTCTCAACAACTTTTTTGTAGTGTGGTGACCAAAACTACAAATGCTGAGTGAACATCTGATTCTAAATTTTGTTTAATATTCCAGACTGAGATATCTTTGTCTCTTGAACCTTTGGATTTTAAACTTTTAAAGATATATAGCTTTTTTTTAATGGCGCCTTTCTTCCAGGAGCTCTCACTGTATACATAGCATACCTTTCTATTTCTTCTCCATAAACATGGAGTAGCTTGAAGTGAGTTAGCTCAGAAACACCAACAACCAGGAGCACCTAGCTGCCCTGTCTGAAGCATGACTTGAATGTAGGTCTTCATAGTCCTAGTTTAACTACATCATCCTGGCTATCACATTGATAACGTAAAATGACAAAAGCAGTTGGAAGGGATGTTGTCCAAAGATGATTTATTGGAATTTCTCAAGTTTTACTCTCCTTCAAATCATACCTCCTCCATAAGAAACCATCTGGCAAATATAAACACATAAAAATTCCTCCGGGTCAGAATAGCCTTTTTTATCTGTCACCTTTTGTGTGGGTGTGCACTGATTAGATGTGTGCTGTTTTTAATTATAGAATTAAGTTTTACAAATAAGACTACCATATTTTTCAGAGTATAAGACACACCTTTTTACACACACCCAAAAGATGGTGAAAATTTGGGTGCGTCTTATACACCGAATGTAGCCCCGCCCGTAACAACAACCCTATGTAGGGTTCCTACATAGCGCAGGCAGCTCCACTCAACCTGCTGGAGCCCGCAGCTGCTGGCTTCCTCATCCAGTTGGAGCACGATCGGAAAGGGAAGCAGTTCACCATCTGCTTGAACGGCTGATGTGATAAGCTGATATGTAGGGAAAAGGGTGGTGGATCTTCAACCAACCATGCGGAAGCTAAAAAAGTGCATTGCTATTTAGGCAGTGCCGGTTCCAGCCAGTGCTGCCACCCGAAAATGCTTTCCTATCCTGGTTCCCTTATGCACATTGCAGAGGCGTGCACCCTCCTCCTCCCTGCCCTGATCTATTTCCTGGGCCAGGAGCCAAAGCCGATTGTCCTCTGCCTGGAGAAGGGGCAGGCAGAGTGGCGAGCCGCTTTGCTTTATGCCTCTCATGCAGCGGCCTCTTCTCCCAACGAGTCCTGACCTCCACTTTGGGAATCAGGCTCCAACTGAACCCGGCAACGTGTTTATGAGATGGCAGTGTCCAGAAGGACTGAAGTGCTGCATGTCCATCGGGCCTTACTGTGAGGCTATAAGTAGGAAGACGGGGGCATCTCGGGAGCGGAGACTTCAGTGCCAAGTCCCTCTTCTGCCATCATGAAAAGCATCCCCCAACCACTCCAATTAAATGCCCAGAGGGTGATAGGGTTTGTTTAAAATGAATAAAAAGATCTATGTTGCTCATTATCAAAATCCGAGTGGAAGTGAGGACGCTGCTGATGCGGGTAGACAGATGCAGAATTGTTTTTTTTCTTGTTTTCCTCCCCAAAAATTAAGGTGCGTCTTATACTCCCAAAAAATCACTTATATCAGGAACAAGTAATTTGTCTTGATTTTAAAGAAACCAAATTTGTCTTTTCTCTGGATTTCCTCCCATTCTTTGGAATCCTGCTGCTTGAAAGTGAAGAAAACAGTGAGTGCCTTTGTTTCAGACCTGATGACTATAAGCTGACCCATACTGTCTGGTTGACCTATTGCTAGTATGGGACAGGATCCCTTTTCTGAAGTCAGAAATGGATGCCAGCCTTTATTCTCCTCCCTCTCATCAAGAATCCAACCTCCATATACATTTTCCTGTTACAGTTTGAAAACAGACGCTTATTTTTATTTTACCTTAACTTACCTGTGCTTAGTCCATTTGCACTGGAGAATTTTACTTCCTTAAAAGCTAGCTGCAACAGTTCAATGGCTATTTTGCAGAGGCAAGAAAGACCTTCAAACTGAGCCAACGCTCATCATTATTTCTAATATTTTCAGAGCTCCTTTTTATCCTTTCTATTGCAAAACTATACAGTAGTAGTATTTTTGTGAACTTTTTAAAAATGCTCTTTATTATTTTTTGCTTTATTTTATTATGTATTGTTTTATTATTTTAATAACTGAAGTACCATCATTTTCCCAGTCATTTGAGATAAGAGTTTCATTCCCAGCTCAAAAAGGGAATTGTCAATCACTTTGCTGAAAGAAAAAAGTGGACAGGGATAGTAGCATGTAGTGATCCACTACTACTTCATGGAGTGGGGCGATATTAAAGCAAGATTTCAAATGGGGATCAGCAAATTTATGCCTATCACAGAAAATCAGTAAGAATTTATTTTATTTATTTAGTCTGTCAAATATGTACAAGAAAACAGATATAAGTATAAACATGGACATGAACACAAGAAATGAGTACAAATAAATGGGGACAGTAAGACAAGGACGGTAGGCACGCTGGTGTGCTTATGCACACCCCCTTAAAGACCTCTTAGGAATGGGGTGAGGTCCACGGTAGACAGTTTAAAGTTAAAGTTTTGGGAGTTTCAGGATGTAACAACAGAGTCAGGTAGTGCATTCCAGGCATTGACCACTCTGTTGCTGAAGTCATATTTTCTGCAATTAACTTTGGAGCGGTTCACTTTAAGTTTGTATCTATTGTGTGCTCGTGTATTATTGCGGTTGAAACTGAAGAAGTCATTGACAGGTAGGACATTGTATCAGATAATTTTGTGTACTACGCTTAGGTCAGACTTAGGGCTGGAAAAAAAAGTTCTTCGGAGGGAGTTGCAATGAAAAAAGCCTGCAAAGACTTAGGGCTGAGGAAAAAAAGCTTCTTCGGAGGGAGTAGCAATGAAAAAAGCCTGCAAAGATCGCTTCACTCGTTAGCACCTTGTTAGTGCTGGGAAAAAAGCTTCAAAAAAGCTACATTCCGAGTATAAGATGCACCCAAATTATCAGCCTTTTTTAGATGGAGAAAAGGTGTGTCTTATACTCCAAAAAATATGGTAAGTCCATCCTCAGCCATGAAAATTCAGTGAATGACCTTGGCTACACTTTCATAGCCTACTTCATAGGCTGGTTGTGGGAAGAAAACTGGAAAAGAGTATTCTATACATCACTCTGTGCTTTTTATACCATTTCTTTTTAAGGGGGGAGGGGAGGAGAGAGAGAGAATTCCACAACTTAAATTGTGTCCTTTGGCTTTATTTATCTAATTTCTAACATTGAGTAATTATAATTTGCAGCTCTAATCAGTCCTCGAGAAATGAATCAACCTGATCCAGTAGAAGAGGCACTTCGAACACAAATTGAACAGAAGAAAATAAGGTTCTCTTAGCTTGATTATTATATGTTAAAAACATAATCAAGTATGTATGTTTCTTATATAGAGTAAGTTGCTGAATACTAAGTAACGTGTACATTTCATATACTGTCTGCTATTAAGTTAGCTAAATACCTGTTTATACACAGACCGTATTTCAGCAATGGGAAAACATAGATTTGGCTAGATTGTCAATCCAATGAAAAAAGGTTTTAGATGTTCCCTCATCCCATAATTAGCTAGTCTCTTTTGAAGAAGAGTCTCCTCAAACCTTGGTGCCAATTGGTTGCTTTGGGTCTTTTGCTAAACTGGAACACGAAAATAGTGGAAAGCTGGAAAGAGAAGAGCTGAACATTGTTCTAAAGGCAAAGACCAAAAGTAGTTCAAGGTCAGAGCAGATGAGAAAATCCAAAGCGGTAGGGTAAGACAGAAATCAAAGAACTATAGAGGAGATTATAGTCAGGCAAGCACTTCTATAGAACTGAATAAGCTTGAGTTCTCAGAGACCTTCTCCAGATTTAGGGACAATTTCTGAAAACAGACTTGGAGAATTCCTGCTTACCAAAAGGGTCTAATTCATGAATATTTATTCATTTATTCAGTGAGAATTTGGCCTCTTCGATGGGCATTTCTTTGACAGATGAGTAAATTGCTAATATTTAGGAAAAGCGTTTTCTATTCATATCCTACTTTTTTAATTTATTTGTCAAACATGTACGAGATAACAGCTCTAAGTATAAACATTGATATGAACACAGGAAATGGGTACGAATAAATGGGGATAGTATGACAGGGACGGTAGGCACGCTGGTGCTCTTATGAACGCCCCTTACAGACCTCTTAGGAATTGTGTGAGGTCCACAGTAGACAGTTTAAGGTTAAAGTTTTGGGGGTTTGGGGATGTAACAACGCAGTCAGGTAGAGTTATACATGATAAGTTTAGCAGACTTTATATATTTTTACAAATAAAAAATAAACAAAAGATAAATATCCAACAAGGAATACATCAATTTCCCAATTTCCAATGTGTGAGCAGGTAGCAAATGGTGAGAGATGTTCAGTTCAGTCTACATAACAGCTTTTTAGTTGCAACAGATTTGTTGCATCTTTTGTAATAACATTTTCTTTTCCATTTTGCAGTTATAAAACAATGTTTACTCACTTGAAAGGGCTGAAGATAGAGATTGAACACTTGCAGCTTCTCATGGAAAAAGCAAAAGTGAAGTTGCAAAAAGATTTTGAAGCTTGGTGGTCTGAGGAAACCAAAAGCTTGCAGGTATATATGTGTCTTTATTTTCACTTTCAGAATAATTTTTACATTTGTCAGCTGAAAACACGATTGGAATATCTGAGTTTGATAAAGTATTGAATGCAGACTCTGCCTCCTTAACTTGACACAAGCAGTAATCATTCCACTTCTTCTAATATAGCATTTTAACTTCCCAGATCTTAAACTGTGTAAAATTCTAGGCAAGTGACTAATCATCTAATCAACTGAACTATGAGAAAGTTTGAAACTTGAGTTTGTCATTCAGTGCATCAAGATGTAGTCATATAATGAGAGACACAATATACATACAATTGTGTGGAAAGTAAGGATTTCAATATTTAGATTTCAACATTAATGAGATGAGAGTTAGCCCCTGGTTCATTCCTTGTCCTATGGTTTCCTTAGAGCCAAGAAGAAAAGCCACTTTTGCAGAATTCAGACAGTGTTCTAAAGACCCCTCCCTTGTTTTTTGAAAATCAGCTACATCCAGGTATTATCAGGTAAGTTGGTTATCCTTCTGCATGTATGTCTTCTGATATTTCTGCTTTTCTGAGTGAACAGTATAGGTAAAGTGATATACCAACTCTATATAGCCATTTTGTAAATCAATACATAAATGTTTCATGCAATGAATCCATGTTGTGAATTCAAAAAGAGTAGAATCATAGAACTTGAAAATGCTCCAGTATAAGATTTCTGATTTCTCTTCTTCTTAAATATCTCCTGCTCCAGTACTTTATATGTGGTCTGACACAGAATAGATTGAAATTATTACCTCTTATAATCTGGATTTTTTTTTTTTATTGGTCCAGACTAATAATTCACTTCATTTTTTTATCAGCTATATGGCATTAATAGTTCATACTCAACCATTAGTCTTATATCTGTACACTGCCTGCTATCAAACTGATCTTCCTTCTAGTCATTACCTTAGACTTTTTTTGTATCTTATTGAAGTAAATTATATTTACCTTTGAATTGCATGTCATTGGTTTCAGGAGTGTCAAAATTATATTCTCCCTTATATTACTTAACAATTTGTTAACTATAGTTGCAATCTGGTAAATATTTCCTTTAGTTTATTGTCCAAATAATTTAAAAATGAGCATGGGATTTATGACAAGAGGCTACTCAAGACCTGTGTGGTATGTTGTTCAGTTTACTGTAGATTCAGCTGTGAATATACCTAACATCAGTGAGATCTGGCCCATATTTTATGAACTAATAAATAAGGATTTCATTTTATGTATTTATTAGATTTCTAAGCTCCCACAATCATATGAATCTAAGCCATATACAAAAATATTATGAATTTAATAAAATGTCCACAGATTAATTATGACAGATTTTTTTGAAAAATTAAAACCAACCTAATTGAAACAATGGAAGCATTTTTATGACATTCTGTCAGCTAATTTAAAAAAGCTCTCTAGAAGGCCATTGCTTCACTTGCTTCCATAAGTCAAAAAACTGTTGGGGATAATGTAGTTTCTTGGGAAAGGTTGTTTCATAATATAGGAATCATCATAAAGAAGTTCTTCCATCTGCCTTGAGTTTTCCTGACTTCATGGTAAAAGGGAAATAGAAGCAATTTCCCCCCAAATCTTCTTATCAGGTCAATCATTTTTTCCATATTTAAGGCTGTCTTGAAAATGCCTTAAGTGTGCTATACCACACAGGGCTTCTACGCCAAAACCAGTTCTCTAAATTGCACATAGAGCTTATGATAAGCTAATGTAGGACCTGTGCTCAGATATTAAATAATGCCTAGGCTGTTGCATTTTGAACCAACTGAAGTTTCTGAGTAGGCTATAAAGTACACACAAGTATTTAAGTTGCCCATTTCATATAGGTAAAGTGGCTTTAGTGTAAATAATGGTGAGAGGGAAGGGAGGAACTATTGGATTTTGAAAACTGAAATATAGTAGTTAGCACTGTGCAATCAACACTCAGTGGTTAATGGCTGTAGCCGTTGCTGGATGTTATTTCTGGCCACATTTTCTGTGGCAGTGCTACCATTCTTTCTCTCACTTTTATATCAACTTTCTCAGTTTTTGTGATGTACGGTGCTCAGCATATTAATACAATCTGGGATTCTGTGGTTTTGATGTTACATGCTGTTATTTGAGGATTATAAACATAATTTGTAAAACTTCCACAGCTCTGAATTGTACAATTAAAACATATCACCAACTAATTTTGTAGCCTTTAATAAATAATGACAGCATAAGCTGGTCTGAAGCATTGCTAATGTCAATTTTCCAGTGACTGTTAAACATCATCCTTCCACTCCTTCAATTTAAAAAAAAGATAATCATAATAATCAAAATCTTTTGTGCTACATTAACTTTTATGTTTGGTCATAGTAAAAAAAAGTATACCGTATTTTTCAGAGTATAAGACGCACCTGAGTTTTTGGGGAGGAAAATAGGGGGGGAAATCTGCCTACCAGGTA
>JANHFT010006064.1:0-11057 GCA_032467955.1 Pseudoxenodon macrops | reverse complement strand
TAGAGGTTCAGCTATAGCAGTGGAAAGCTTTTTTAAGAAGTATGCACATAGTCCATCAGGTCCGATAGATAGAGATGGTTTTAGGCTGTGTAGTGCCTTTTTAACGTTATCTTCTGTGAAATCTATTTGGGTTAGATCAATGTAATTATTTGTGGTATTACTAGGGAATGTTGGGCATGAGCCATTGCTGTTTACAAAGACTGAGCCGAAGAATGTATTAAAGAGGTTGGCTTTAACTGCTTCATCATTACATTCTTTACCGTTAGGGGTGGGGGTCTTTAACTTTGTTGTTTACAAAATTATAGAAGGCACAGTTAGATTTCATACGCAGAAGGTTTTCCTCTTGTTTGATGTGATAATTGGTGCATTCAGTCTTTATTTGGTGGCATATATTTTTGTAGTGGTTCTTAAAGTTAGCTACATAGCCAGTTTTTTTTTTTCGCCAGAGAGATTTTTTGGGCATTGGAGCTACCTTATTGATATGGGTGGTTATTAGTGGTACATATAGTTTAATAACTCATTTGACTTCAAGCAAGAAAATGTTATAATGGTCTTCAGCAATATTATAGCCAGAGAATAGAATTCACCAATCAAGATGTTGAGATGTCAGCAGCTATGAGATCATAGTTGGCTTTTTTGAAGTTGTAATTGGGTATCCCATCATTATGGTGATTTTTGTAAAGGCATATATTGAGACAAAAGTCAATCATGCTTTGGTCACTGTTGGAAAAGGGTTCTTTTATTTGTAGTCCACAAATTGAGTTTAAACTGTTGCAGAAGATGAGATCGAGGTAGTTGTTGAGTCTAATGTTGTTAGTTACTAGTTGATCTAGTCCCAGATTAGTAACAACATTGTATAGGGTTGCATGGATGGGTTCTGTTGTACATTTGTTTAGGGTCCATTTGATTTCTATTCCACCAGTCTGCTTAATTTGAGCACACCGTTGATTAATGATCAAGAAAGTGTAGACTAGGACTGTGCAAAGCATTTGAAAAGTGTGAATTTGCCAAGTGCATTGGTATACATAACCGAGGAAGGCGCAAGAAGTAACCGTGCCAAGCCTTCCAGAAAATGCAGGTGGTTCCCATTTTGAGGTGAGATGCTTTGCTTACACTTTGCAAAGAACTTCAATTGAATGTTTTGTACAGCCTTATCTAATCACAAACAAACAAATAAAATCCAGACCTATACATTAACACCAGTGCAATCATTCATTTATTAATAAAAGCCTAGTGAAAGAGATGTGTCCTAGTTATGCTTCCAAATAAAGAGAGAAGGAGCCAAACACATAAGAGTATATTCCACAGCCTGGAAGCGAGGCTCATGATCCTCCCCTACATCCCAGAAAGATAGCCTTGAACAAATGGCACATTTTCACAAACGTATCTACTGCAACCTGGCATGGTCAAGCAGGTTTATAAAGATGCAGGTTGGCTTTTGATAGTCTTAAGCCATTTATAGTTCTAAAGGTCAGTAATACTATTTTAAATTATGCCTATTAGGTAATTGGCCATGCAGATCCTTCAATATGGCATCATATAATCCTTCTAGTTGGCACCAATTGAAGTAGCTACTACATGTTGCTCCACATGCAATTTACAGATTCGTTTCAAATATAGTTCCATTTAGAGTATATTGTAGCAGTCCACACAAAATTTAGTTTAGGCATGGATAATTATCATTAAATAGGCATGGATAATTATCATTAAATTATCAGAAATAGTTGCAATTAACATACTACCTCTAATTGTACAAAAGTGGTCCCTGCTATAAAAATCCAAAAACATCTGGTTCATCCTAATGATGAACCTTTAACTCCATTCAAAACAAGGCTGAATCTCCAGTTTTTAACCAACAGGAAACTTCCATTTTTTCCTGAATTCAGTTTCAGCTTGTTCTCTTTCATCCCACCCATTAATGGAGGAGGAGGCACCATATGAAACAGTTTCAGTTTTCTCCTTACATTTTCCATATACTATAGTTTCACACATCCTGAGGGATGTTTATGGTACAGTACATTTACCTAGAAGAAAGTGCCATAGTTTAAAAAGGATAACTGCTAAATGTGTAAGGATCTTTAATCATTGAGCAGAGACATATGTTGACTTAGTAATGTCCCACAATGTTTAATTGAGCCTACACCCTGGCAACATGCATAGGATTGCATTTTTCAATGTACCTAAAGAAATGACTTCAATTATTCCCCTACTCCTTGGAAAAACCATTCAGTGCTTACAGAGCAGAAGCTGCAATTCTAAGCATAGGTTTATATTTGTGTTTCAGTCAGCTTAATTGCCAGTGGAAAAGTTTTCCTAGTAAATAATCTCTCATGCATGCTGAATACTAACCAGCATCTATGATATCTAACCAATGGCTGTTTAAACTTGTCAATATAGTAAACACTATTTATCGTTTCCAGCCAGAGTAAATTGCTGCTTTGTTTGCAGAGGAACCCTGGGTGAAAAGAGTGCTGAGATGAGCAAGGATTATAAAGGTCACACTCACCTTTCCCTTCTGTGATTCTTATCGGCAAGGGGAGCAAAAGGAAAGCAAAAAGTGACTGCATGTGACTATAATTTCAAACTAATATATTGAAACCGTTAATAAAGATCTGAATTACTCTTAACTTATAAGTAACTACCGGTGTGTATATATATATATTGTGTTGACCAAAGCAGGGAGTTTTTGAGGCATTTGGTGATTTTCTCTAATGCCATTAAATAGGAAAGAGCTACTATGTTTGCTTATTTGTTTCTATTTCAAAATATGCCTTTGCTAAATCATAAATGGAGGTTATATTTCTAGCAGAACAATTTTTTTTTAAAAGAAAAACATTAAAAAGAATTGGTGAACCATGCAGGTTTTGTTCCCCAAGCTTCCATTGCTGTTATTGTTGTTATCTTCATGTAATATTGATATTATCCTCATCCTTATAGTTATATTAATGTTAATATTATTGTAGAATGCTCTTAATTTTTCAGGTTTTGTGGAAATATTAATTTTACAAATCAATCATATTTGAAATTATGTATATATTGGGAAGAATCTCCACTTCCAAAATTACAAAGATATGAATTTGTTTTATGAATTATACTTTTGATATCTTAGCCAAATACTCTTCTGCAACTGGATCTGCCAAAATGTGCCTTGTGGAGTATGTTATATTTGTTCCTTGTCACAATTTTATAGCATTTAATATTGTTTTCTTTCCTGAGATAATTACCTGATCACCTTATGTTCTTCCCAAATTCCAATCTTAGACTGTGACATAATTACTTTTATGTCTTAAAAATACTTAATGTTATTGTTTTTAAATCAGCATTATGATTCCACCTCCTGTGTTCAAATGAAGAATTCAAAAATAGTTCAAATTCATTCTCAGTTAAATTTAGTATACATCTGATACATCTAACGGGGCTACTCCTTGAACAAAAGCAATTTCATTAGTATATTTGGTAGTGTGAGTGTGAGTAATCCTGTGCATAGTAGCCACTCCTCAATTAGTGGCTATTCTCAAATATGGCTGTAATAAATAGTAATAAAAAACAATTTTCTCACCAATGTGTATATTTCCAGCCAAATTTCATGGCCTCACAGCAAGCACACTTTCAGCGTGAAACTGATTAAGGTGTGATCAGTTTCATACTGCCGCTGAAAGAGGACAGAGCATCTAATTAACTAATGAAGGTCATAGCCAAGCTTGTTAATTTGTGGTTAGCACTTTTTAGGAAAGTGTTGCATTGCAGAGAAAAGCAGCTCAGGAAGAAATAATATGATTGTGCAATCTCTCCATGGATGTGGGGGTGGGAGGCAAGGGAGGAACCAAAAATAAAAAATAAAAACGGGTCAGTCACAGAATTGGAGAATTTCATCTAAAGGAGATGGGGGCAACCAGTGATCTTCACAGTCTCTCTCTCACACACGCATTTGCAACCATTTTGCCAAATGACAAAAATGCTGGAACAAATTGCAATTGCTAAACAAGGAGAGGGTGTGATTATCATTTTCAGTCAGCAGCTGAAATTGCACAAGTAAAGAATTTTTAGATTTTTAAAAAAAATCTAAAATCCTGGTTATACTCAAAATGGGAACTCAGTGCTACCGTATTTTGAGTTTATTCAACAGAGTCTCTGCTTGCTTCTTCCTTCCCTCCTCTTTTCTACCTTTTTCCTGCCAAACAATTGACAAATGCAGGTCTAGCTTTCAAAAGGCTCTGTACCCAAAGTCTTGTTGCATATCTTCCTTTGGAAGAGCTTGTCAAAAACAAACCCCCAAAGATGTGTCACAAAAACACTCATGTTATTAGGACAGGCTTTTTCATGTACTGGTAGTCCTCGACTTACAACCATTAGTGACTGTTTGAAGTTACGAGGTTGCTGGAAAAAAGTGACTTACACTTATGACTTAGCATCCCCATGGTCACATGATCAAAATTCAGATGCTTGGCAACTGACTCATAATTATGATGGTTGCAGTGTCCAGAGGTCATGTGATCTCTTTTTGTGACCTTCTGACAAGCAAAGTCAATGGGGGAAGCCAGATTCACTTAACAACCATGTCACTAACTTAACAACTGCAGCGAGTCATTTAACAACTCTGCAATAAAAATTGTAAAATGGGGCAAAACTCATTTAACAAATTTCTCACTTAACCACATTCATTTTGGGTTCAGACGTAGTCATAAGTTGAGGAGTACCTGTATTGAAGCCCATGGGGCTACTCTAGGCAGTTTACAATAATAAAAAAGTATAAATAAAACAGTAGTAAAATAATAGAACAATAAAATAAATGAAAAAGAAATCAATAAGAATACATAAATATGGTAACGAAAAAGATGGACTGGTAGAGAACAGAGAGCAATTGGGGGCGGGGAGGAGATGGAGTCTACCATCAATCCAGCAGCCACCTCCAGCATGGAACTTCTCCATTCGGTTCCTGGGCCAACTGGTAGAGCCAAGTCTTCAGGCTCCTGCAGAAGGATAAGAGGATAGGTATAGATCTGACCCTAGACGGTAGAATGTTCCAAAAGGCTTTCAACACAATTTCCACTGGCAATGCCAAATCTGAACAGAAGAGAGCCCTGATATAATGACTTGAATTGTTAGGAAGTGTTGAGCAGAGTTTCATCATTACTTACAGCTTCACGTGAAGTTCTTTTCAGTAGAGTCCAGCTCCTTAGTCCAAGCTGTAGTTGGCTTCCTTCCTTATATCTACAGGCTTCATCTTGCTTCAACAAAAGCCACTCACATGGTATATTTTGCTGTTAGAGCATAGCTCATAGCTTTATCGTTTCTTTCCTTTTTTAATAGCTTTACCATGACAGCCCAAAGGACACATTCTAACATATCATTTGGGGATGGGTTCTGCTTTTTTAATACTTCACTGGAAATGAATATAAGATGTTCCTTTTTTTTTCATAGCAACCTTTTATTTTTGATATTGAAATGGAGTCCAATTCAGCAAAGGCTCCATCTAACAGTTAAAGTTAAAGTTTCCCTTTCATTCCTTGCTGGGGTTTACTTGCAACTTTGGTTATCTTCATGTCCTGCTTCAATGTTGAATAAATACAAATCAGTAATTAAGCTTCTTTCCATTAACCAGAAACTGATAGTAGGCTAGTTCTTTGGGAAAAGTGAATCTGAGAAACCCTCAGGATGTGTAGGGAGGAGGTTGCAAAAAAAGTCTGAAGACCCTAGGCCCTCTTCCAGCTCCTCACTATGCTTCCAACCCAACGGAAATATATTATAATTCCTTCCGATGGAGATACATTATTTAAAAACCACCTCCAGAAGAAAATTTTTTCCATTTTCCATTCCAACCTGCACACTTAAAATATTTCCAAGGGGCTTCAGTTGCGATGTCTGATGCCAATCAAAAAGCAATTAACTAGTCTGCAGTTATTCCTAATGAAGGATTTCAAAATTGATTCTCTTAAAAGAAATAGAAAGTATGGCAAATATGTTACAAAAATAAAACTGAATTGGATTTGAAGACACAGGACAGTACTGAGCCAATGAAACTGCAATGAACAGAGAGCAGCTAGTCTGAGTTCACAGAGGTTACCCAAACTAATGATTATTAGCGTCACCCAGCTATTGTCTATCCTAGAATGAAGAAGCTTAGACAATCAATGTTACCATGTAGTCCCAGAGCTCTAACAGAGAAATATGTTTTTATTTTGAACCTCTGTGGGTTTCTGCTTTAATGTAGAGGCAGCAGAACTTCAAGCAAAAGAGGGGAACCTTTAGTTTCCTCATTGATAATTCAGCAGAAAAGTCTCATCAAAGCTACAACTCTAATGTCTAGGCTCTTTTTTCATCCCAGTCCATCTTCTTTAGACTCTAGGAAGCATACATTTAGCAAGAACAAGCTTTTTTGGAGGGGGGGGTGTACTTGTACTCTAGATGTAAATAGAGGTGTCAGTCTTTGTTGGTGCTCAGTTGCTTGTCCAAATGGCTAATCAAGATATGGTACCATGAGGCCCAGAGAGAGAAATAGACTGAAGAAGAGGTGAAGGAAAAGGTACATCCCTATTCTAAGATGTTTCCAGATGACTAATATTTTTTTCAAAAATACCCCAGAACTAAAATAATTCTATGTATGCAGTTATATGTTCCAATGGATCAGTGTATACAAATATATAATAACTTTTCAATCCCGTTGTCAGGTGAGTTACACTCCAATACGTTTAATACTTAGAAGCTATATGTTTAACTTGGTTATTGAATTAATCCATTCCTGAAATCAGACAATACACTGAACCATAATCTAGAACAACCAGATGGAGGGACAATGCATGGGCAGTTTTATTCTATTCAGGATTTATCAGACCTACATAGGTAGAGATATTTTAAATTGAATTAAAATCCTCTACCAGGAATTGAACTTGCAGACCATTGTCCTTTAGATAACTACCCTACATAGTATCCAAATCCTGACCCAGCAAAGTTGCAGGAGGAATGCATAAATCTATATTTAGAATGATATATGCTGTCCTGTCCACCATCCACTAACTTCTATCTCTCTGGTTTCAGAGATTAAGAAAAAAGATGGACAATGATCAGTATAAAGGCAGGTACCCAAGAAAAGATTCCAATTTCTGGCCAGCTAACAGCAGCAGTGCAAGTAGGAAATTGTGTTGGTGCTTTCCACTCATTATGTCTGTGTAACGAGGCTGAATGAGCAACTGCAGCAGAAGACGCAGGAACCAGAAATCCCAGCAGGTGGTCATGCTGTTTTGATACTGCCTGGTTTTTCTTTTTCACTCAGGTTTCCAATAACAGGATGGGAAATGGGTATGGAGAAAAGATCTATTCTACTTTCTGGACTGGCTGATTGATTCTGGGGTCCAGTGCTTGTTAGTCATCCATCCACTTGATTAGACCAGGAAATGATTTTGCACACAGTTTAAGAACATAATTGGGAACAGAAAGTATTTGGAACTACTGCCTGATTACAGAGGAACCCTTTTAAACATTAACTACACGGTTTTCGAATGAAAGTGCAGTGGTGAAACTATTTGCACTCTGATTTTTTTGGTGGCATGCATGCCAAATATGGGCAGGAAAGGGGATAGAAACAAAGGTTTTATAATTAAATGGCATACTTATTAGTAATTAAAATTCATTTAATTCAGTGGACTTTGGATACAATCGAAACATTTTTTCCGATTTTATACTCATCCTGTTAAAATATTATTGCAAATGAAGCCATTTGTTAATTATAGATGATTATATTAATTATAAAATTATGTAAATTGATGCAAAAGGTAAAATCAGTTTCAATAGACCTATAGATGTAACAAACATCCACTTTGAATGGTCCATTAACTTGAGATTTTACTGGTATATATCAAGAAAAGCTTCGATAATCATTTGTCCAGGATCGAATAAGGACTCCTGTCTTGTGTAGGGGGTTGGACTAGAACAGTGATGGCGAACCTTTTAGACACCCAATGCCCAAACAGCACATGTGCATGCCCAAACTGAAAGGTGTGTGTGCGCGCACGGACATGCAGCATGCGCAGCAGAGACCCGAAGACCAGCTGGCTGGTGGGAGGAGGGGCATCTCAACACCGGCAGTGCAGCAAGAGATAAGAGATCTTTTTCTTTCGTGAGCTTCTGTTTTGTTGTTTGCAGGGAAACAGTAGCTCACAAAAGAAATGTCATGGAAATCTGACCTGGGGTGATGGTGCACATGCCAGCTGACAGGGCTCCGCGTGCCATCTCTGGCACGCATGCCATAGGTTCGCTATCATGGAACTAGAAGATCGCCAAGGTTCCTTCCAGCCCTGACATTATGTTCTATATATATATTCACTATATTTTTGATTATTATATAATGCCTCCTATATAATAACCAGTATAAGAAATGAGAAGAACTTCTCAACAAGCTATATTCAAATGAATGGGACTTATACAAATTGTAATCTTATGATACTTGCATTCCTTTTATTCCTATATAGAAAAAACCCCAATGGGAATGATTTTGTAGGGTTTTTTTCTTTGAATTCATACAAAAATATTTACTAAGATGCGATAATTTGTGCCTGTACTTCCAGATAATTGTGCCTGGTGAGTAGACTTTGGAACTTTGTATGTACTACTGACAGCTGTAGTAAATAGGATAATGCAGAAAGTAATGTAAGCAGCAGAAATCCATCTGAGCAAAAAATGGTTTCAAAATAAAAAAAATGTGTTTATGCATGGATAGTACTGCTACATTGATGTACAAGTAACTTATTTTACTTTTTGAAATACGTGTTTTATTTTGAATGCAGGGACCAAAAATCTCTATGGTACAGTTCATCTGAGAAATTTGCTAAGAAAAAAAATGTTCCCAAATGAGTTAATTCATTGAAAAAACAAAAGAAAGCCTTCTCTACTTCAAGCACCATAAGTCAACATTTTCTGTTGTACATCATGGCAAGTTAGAAATTGTTGACGTAATTTTAAAAAAACAATAACCCAGAAATAATCAGTGGAAGATGGAAGTGGTATCACAACAAATATGTTTTGGAAAAGAAAAAAATAGTAAGAGCTGAAAAGCGACTTACTGTAGGTACTTTTGTTCCCCTAATGTAAAGCTGTGGTTGTTTTGCTTTGATTATAAAACTGTATAATGAAAAATTGCATTGTACTCATAGAAAGCTGGAATCTCTGGTTCTTATTGTATTTGCAATTTTTGCAATGGATAGTTTGAAAAACAATAAGGGCAACATTGATGATAGATGTGCATTGATTGATGCTTCCTATAGAAAAGATGTTGCTACTGTGGAAAAATTTAAGGAAATTAAATGTTTTAGCATAAGGCTCTTAATTGTAGCCTCTTTTAAGTATAGCGGCAATTAATGAGCAAGCTTTTGCAAGTTCAGCCTTAAGAGGACGTTGCTTCAGATGGCGAGAATCAGCTGAAATTGTAGTTTTACATTTACAGGTATGATGCAACACACAGAATCTGGGTTTTTTTAAGTTGCCTTTTTATGATCAATTTGTAACCAATCATTCTCTTGTAGCTTGCACAATTATACATATACTCTAGTTTCTCCGTTTTGAGGTATTGCCTAACATGTCCTTGTATGCTTGGCCTGGCTTTGTAAACCTATAATAGATTTTGGCGACTGAAGGAGTTGGTGTCACATTGACTGAGGAAATGAACCTCATCTTGTTCCTTGTGGATAAGTGAGAAGGGAAACAAATGTAAGTCATAAATATAAATAAAGTTGGATTTTTTTCCTTACAAATTTTCCTCCAACAATACTCAGTTTTACATATTGGGAAGCACCAGAGATAAACTTTTTGAAATTAGAAACTTTATAGCAGGTGCAAATTGCAAATTCAATTCAATTCAATTCTGAAGTTTCCCAAAAGGACTTTAACTCAGTGGAGCTGCAATTCCCTTTTCATAATGCAATAAAGCTCCTACTGACATGCTACCCTTGATACTGTTTTGTTGCCAATTTTACAAATATACTCATATGTATTCAGATCCATGCAAATGAAAGAATGTTGCTATGTTATTAAGTTGGGAGTTCTTTGCGCAAGCAAAACTCAGGACATTGAAAGTCTCTTTGCTTCCATCTCTTACTTCTTTTCCTCACAGGATGTCTATGGAGAGTCTCAGTCTGAAAGGTGCTTTTTCAAGAGGCAACTGGATTTTCTGGTTTTTCTTAAAGACGTTTCCCTTCTCATCCAAGAAGCTTCTTCGGCTCTGTTGAAGTCAATTCCCTACCAGGAGTTGACTTCAACAAGCCTTTCTTAGATAATTCTTATAAAATCTAGTTCTGGTTTTTGCACAATACGTCTCCCTATTCAAAAACACAATAAAAGCGATAGGGAAAAAACTTACTGTGACATTGAAAAATGAGAAGATGGTTTTATGGGGCTGCAGGTTAAACTGTTTTTAAATAACATCTTGCACAATTTTCCATATATCTGCCAACAGAAATGTACCTGTATGGCTTTTCTTCATTATAAGTCATAATGAAAAACCATGTTGAATTGGTGATTTTAAAAATATTTGGTTATATTGAAGGAACAACTATAACCTCATCTGGGTTGGAGCTATAATCTTAAAAAAATAAGTTATCCTTGTGATTTCTTGTGGAGGGCTGCTATCCTCTAATGAAGATACTGCTGAAATGAATCCAACTAAATACAAAAAAATGAATAAAAATATAATTGCATAGCAGAAAAGTCATCTCCAGCCTGAGGTCAAGGAATGGATTGATGTAGATGTTGAATACTTAAATAGTGAAAAACAGCATATTCAGCTTGTTGGGTTCAATTTATGTGTGAAAATATGGCATAATATCCCTAAAAATTCTCCTGCACAGCCTTTTGGGATAAAATTGACTTGTATATGAAGTCAAAACAAAGAGCAGACACCAAATGTCTGTGCAATGTTCACCAAGCCAAGCCAATCAGCATAAGGCTGATATGATATGAGCATGCAAACTGCCCAGAGTCATTAAGATGGGCAGCCGTAGATATTGAATGAATGAATGATGTCTTGAATTAACAGAACTAAAAAGGCATCAGCCAAGCCAAGAAAACAT
>JANHFT010006063.1:24740-34925 GCA_032467955.1 Pseudoxenodon macrops | reverse complement strand
AAGCGGCGGGAGCGCTGCCCGCCTTCCTTCCGCCGGGCCTGCCGCCTCCTCCTCCTCCTCCGCAAAGGGGTCCCGGCCTCTCGCCCCGCTTCGCCCCGTCCCTGCCGCTCCTGGTGGGGGCAGCCCCGGCCTCCCGTCTCCCCGGCGGCTTCGGGCGAGGGCAGGTGGGCCTGGCCGGTGCCCGGGCTTCCCTGGCAGACCGGCGGCCTCCCTGCCTCCTCCCACGTGGCCGAGGCTGGCGAGGCCGGAGGGGGGAGGCGGCGGGGGGTCCTCCAATCCCCCACACACACACACCCCCGGCTGCCCTTCTGGAGGAGAAGCTGCACCAGGAGGGGCCTGGGTGGCCTGGGGGCACCCAGAGGGCATGTGTCCGTCCCTTGCCCAGTCACGGCTGGAGAGGGAGGCGCCTGGTGGCCCTAAGTGCCCGGGGGCTCCTCTCCCTCCTTGTCCAAGTCTTGAATCCAGGTGAAAGTCAGGTTGATGGGGAAGCCAGGTTGGTGTTGCTCACTTAACAACCACGCTGGCAAGAGAGTGTCGTAAAATGGGGCAAAACTCACTTAACAGATGTCTCACTTAGCAGTCAAACTCTTGGGCTCCATTGTGGCCATAAGTCAAGGAGCACCTGCACTCGAACCCACTGCCTCCCCCAGGGGTCCCTTCAAACCATCTGCCTCTCCTGTTGTCCGCCTGTCCCTGGGCTGTAAGGGAGGAGGGTCTCTCCGGCCTGGAAGCCCCCCTGGGTGAGGAGGGTGTGGGAGGCGGCCGTGGGGTGCAAACCACCACAATCCCCATTCTGGGTGTTTGGCCCAGGGGCTCAGGCTTGCTTGGCTGGTCAACCGTTGTGTCCTTTTATTTGAAGGCTTCAGGATGTTGAAGCTCTGGAAATGTTTATGTCGGATTTCTTCCTTAAAAATGTCTGTGGAGAGTCTCCGTCCTCCAGGTCACGGCCGGCCCAAAGGTGCTTTTTCAAAAGGCAACTGGACTTTCTTGGTGGTTTTTTTTTTCTTGAAAATGTTTCGCTTCTCATCCAAGAAGCAGCTAAGTTTAGGCCGCTGGGTTAGTTACGTACTAGCAGACGTAACATTTATTTTCCGAGTAAAACTATTTCTGAGTTATTTTCTCTTAATTTCATTATATTGAAATACTCCAGTTTAGGAAGGAAGACTTTGCAGGACTTCTGTCCGAGAAAATAGCTTGACGCATTGCTACCTTCACAGGATCCTGAATGAAACAGTTTCAGACTCAGCCATGGGACTGAAACAGTGTTTGTCATACTTTACGATGACTTCTGGCAGAAGCATCGTTGTCCAGTCTCTTCTGGAAAACCTCCAGTGATGGAGCATCCACAGTTTCTGAAGGAAAGCTGTTCCATCGATCAATTGTTCTCACTGTGAGGAAATTTCTCCTTAGTTCTAGGTTGGATCCCTCCTTGATAAGTTTCCATCTGTTACTTCTTGTTCTGTCTTCAGTTGCTTTGGAGAATAGGTTGACCCACTCTTTTCTGTGGCAGTCCCTCAAATATTAGAAGACTGCTAGCATGTCACCCTAGTCCTTCTCTTTGTTGCATTATACATGGCCAGTTCCTTCAACTGTTCATCATATGTTTTATCCTCCAGCCCCCTAATAATCTTTCTTGCTCTTCTCTGCACTCTTTCATGAGTCTCAACATCTTTTTTGTATCGTGGTAGATGCAGTATTCCAAGTGTGGTCTCACCAAACCATAGAATGGAATTGAATGGGATTAGGATACGTCATCTGTCCAAGTGTGATTAGACGCACAAGGAATTTGTTTCTGGTGCAGAAACTTTCAATGTTCATGCAAAGCAACAAAATCATCATCATTATCATAATACCAATAAAAGGGGGAAGTAATGAAGATAAGCAGGGCAAATGATAATACTGCAGTTATACTGTATGAGGAAATATACATAGACATTAGATAGCACTGTGAGAATTAGATGTTCAGCAGATTGATGGCATGAGGGAGAAAACTGTCCCTGTGTTTAGTTGTTTTGGCACGCAATGCCCTGTAGAGCCATCCTGAGGGGAGGAATTTAAACAGTTTATATCCAGGATGTGAGGGGTCCTGTAGATATAAGAGTCACCTTATAGGGAAGATGGGTGCACCAAAATGTAATAAATGAATAAACAAAGTGTGGTATCACTTCACGTGATCTTGAAGCTATCCCTTTGTTGATGCAATTTAGAACTGCATTAGCTATTTTGGAACCTGCAGCACACTGCTGGCTCATTCTAAATTGGTGGTTATTAGGATACCTAGATCCTTCTCGCCTACTCTATATCTCTGCATTTGCTTTTTCTTGCCTAACTATAAAACCTTACTTTTCTCATATTATTTTGTTGGATAGTATTCAAGTCTCTCAAAATCCTTCTGTATCTTCTGAAGTATTCCCCGTCCCCCATTTGCTGCTGTTTGTAAATTTGATGAGTACCCCTTCTGTTCCCTCAGCTAAATCATTTATGGAGATGTTGAAAAGTTCCAGGCCTAAGGCAGAATCTTTAAGGTAGCCCACTGCATGTTTCCCTCCATTTAGATGTAGTTCCTTGAGGTCAACACGTTGAGTGTAGTTGGTCAAGCAGTTGCAAATCCACCTGGTGGTGATGCTGTCTATCCCACATTTTTCAATCTTACCAAGAGGTAGGTTGTGGTCTACTTTGTCAAATGCTTTACTGAAGTCTAAATAAATTATATCCATAGTGTTTTGCTGATCCATTAATTTTATCACTTTGTTAAAGAATGCAATAAGATTTGTCTGGCATGATCTGTTTTTGACAAACCCATGTTGACTTCTGATTACAAGTTTGTTGGCCTCCAGGTGTTGACAGATTCATTGCTTGATTGTCTTTTCCAGAATCTTTCCAGGTATAGATGTGTGGCTAATAGATCTGTAGCTTTCTGGATCCATTTTTCCCCTTGTTTGAAGATGGGAATTATAGCAGCCGTTTTCCAGTCCTCTGGTAGTTCCCCGATGCTCCAGGCCCTTTGAAAGATATGGTTCAATGGTTCCAAGATTACGCTTGCCAGCTCCTTCAGAATGAAACTCATCTAGGGTGGACAAGTGTTTTCATACCACATTCTTGGCTATTTTGATTTGTATTCCTAATCTCTCCTATATGGTGCCGTTTTTGTATTATATTTTATATTTTTCTTTTCCATAAAGCAAGAATTAAATACTTCTGCTTTCTCCCTGCTAGATGTCACCTCCTTGTCATCTTCTCCCATTAGTAGGCTGATTGTTTCTAGACTTTTTTTCTTGTTTCTTACATGCTGAAAAAACTTTTTTTTATTATTTTTAGCATTTGTTGCAAGTCTTAGTTTATTCTGAACCTTCCCTGAATTTGTTCTTGCAGATTTGGGCTATTTGCTGGTATTCTGTTTTAGTTATGTGTCTCTCTCTCTCTATTTTTTTGTACTTGTCCTTTTTCTCTCTCAGTTTATCAGAGAGTTAGTTCTTTATGCAACCATGCTAGTTTTATTTGAGGTATTTTCTTTTTCTTTCTCAGTGGTATTGTGTTAGACTGGGGTTTAATAATCTCATTTTTCAGAATTTCCCAAGGGTCTTGAGCTGCTTCCCCCTTTAGAATTTCATCCATGGAATCCTTCCTAAGCTCTACATTTGTTGAAACTGATGTGCCAATATCACATCTCTACTAAAGTGGAACTTGTAGCCTCGGATTCTTCTTTCGTTGGGGGTATTACTTGGAACCCTGACTCAGGTCTTTTAAATTCCAAGACTCTGGTTTGCTTTTGTTCTACTGCTTGCATTATGTTGACCTCCAATATAACATGGACTCTCTCCCCCTAATTCCCACACTTCAACCCCTTCTATCATTTCATCTCTGTTAGTGGGAATTATGTCCAATATAACTGACCCTCTAGTGCCCTCCTCTACCTTTTTGGGAGACAAAGTTATCCCTGCACACCTTAACCAACTGATTAGCAAACAGAGCATCTCTTTCCTCCACTTGGTGGGGCAGTGTGTAATATAGGCCTATGGCGATGTCATTCCTTTTTCCTTTTCTATTAACCCAAATGTGTTCCTATAAACTCCTGGTGCCTGCCTGGAGCCTGCAGTTTTCTTGGCAAGAATTCAGAAGCGCCAGCTGCCCAGGACTGAGAAAGAATGACTGGTCCAAAGTCACACAGCTGGTTTTGTTTCCTCAGATTCATCGAATCGTAAGGTTAAAAGGGACCTTTAAGGTTTTCTGGCTCAAGGCAGGAGTCGTTATACCATTCTAGACAAATGGTATAAGGTCCAATCTTTTCTTGAAAACATCCAGCAGTAATTTGCCAACTTATGTAGTATTTGAGATGGCAGTATTTGTAGTATTTCTACAGTGCTAGAACTCACAGTCTCCTAGTTTCTTGCCTGATGCCTTAAACACTATACAGGTAGCCTTCGCAGAACCACAATTGAGACCCGGGACTCCATTGCTAAACAGCCGGATTATTAAGTGACTGAGACTGCGATTTTATTCCCAGCGTCTCTATTGACTCTGCTTGCCAATAGGAAGTTGGCTGTGAAGTGTGCAAATGACCCCAGGACACTGCGATGGTCATAACTGGCCACTAGTTACAAAGTGCCTGAATCTTGGCCATGTGTATGCGGGGACACTGAAGTGGTTATAAGTGCAAGGCTTGTCATACGGTTACTTTTTCAGCACTGTAGTAACTTTCTAAACTAAACAGGGTAGTTATTAAGTGAGGACTACCTGTATACCAAACTGGGTCTGATATTTACCATAATGGTATATAAATTCACACTGAGGGCATTTCTTAAAATGGACATAACGCCTCATGGCAAGTATTACAGCTACATTAGATTGCGCCGGTTTAAGAGCATAAAGCAAGCAACTTAATGGGACCCCAGTGTTTCTGTTAATGCCCCTTAGATGCTCACCAGCTTCCTTATCCCATTGACTCCGTTGTTTGGAATTGGTACCCATTGAAACAAGATACAGAAAGCAGATAAAGGATGTATTTATTTATATTTCTTTTCAAGCCTTCCGAGCGATTACCTTCCCATCAAAATAGTTTGGCGGAACAATTTGATTTTTCTTTACCTACCTCATGCTGTAACAAATCTGACCCTGTTTTATTCTGTTTTGGGGAGAATTACCACGCTCATAGACTAACATATAATTTCTTTCTACCATTTTTTTGCATTGTAAAGTGCCAACATTACCTTAGTGAGACAAAGCTCAGTTCCAGAGACTTAAGGTCTGTTCTGTACTGGATTATCCTTAACTCATTTTTCAACTAACAGCCCTTTTCTATGGCAATGATTCCCACAACCCTGGTCACTGAATCAGTGTTGATCTAGCTTTGCGCTGAATTGCTGCTGTTTTCTGTTCATGCTTGGAATATCAGCAGAGACGATTTAGCTGAAAGATGGACACATCCACGTACTTCTAAAAGTTGGAAACTCTTTTGCCAGTTTTTTGCCAAAGGTATCAGTGTCTATGATCAGGTAGGCAATGTAAAAGCAGAGAAAATACAATGGCTTATCCTTCTAATGTTTGGACATCAAGGAAAAATCAACTCGAAGCATACAATATTTGAGAGGATCTGATTCAGCTATGCCATAGACGACAGCTAAGCATCAGGGCAAGCATGGTAAGCAGCTACTACACTTGGACTTCACCCAACGGAGAACGTCGAAACCAAACTGACTACATATTATGCCCAAAGAATCGGAAAAGTTCCATCCTTGCCGTGAAAACCTTCCCTGGAGCAGATGGAGGGTCAGGTCATGAACTCTTAGCTGCCAAGGTAAAGTTCCAAGGGTGCGGTGTCAAAACAGCCACCCATGATTCAGAGATTTGACGTCGAGAAGATTCCCCAGGCATCTGCAGCTAAAGTTAAGAATAGATTTCAACTGCTCAGCATCCCAGAAAGACAACCAGATCAGCTACGGGAGGAAATGAAAGCAACCCTGACTGAAGTAGCCCAAGAACCTACTAAGCAAAAGCCATTGGGGACAGGGAAGAAAGGCGAAGGCTAAACGGAAGCTTCCAGCAAAGTCCTGGGCTGAGCAACGTAAGAAACGGGGGGAAGCAGCCAGGAGGGTCATACAGGGGAGGGTGTCGCTTACAAGGAGAAGGCCAGAAGAAGAAGAAACCCATGGCAGGAAGGGCAGGCTGTGGTCAGAGGATGTGATGGGCAGGAATTGCATGACCAAGGAGCCATCAGAGAATCTCAGAAGGCGAAATCATGGCAACTGGACCAAAGTTGCCATGATTTAGCCTTTGGAGAGACTTTTGGCCTGGATGATGGAGCCTTCATTTACGCGAAGCAGCCAGAGAAAGATGGCAGGAATATGCAGAACAGCTTTGCACAAACAAGGCCAAGACATAAGAGGAGAAGCCGACCTACCAGAAATGGAACCAGATATTCAGGAGGAGGAGGAGGAGGAGGAGGAGGCAGTGTGGGCACTCAACTGGTTGCTTAACCGCAAAGCCCCAGCCATTCCTGCAGAGTTACGGAAGCCCCTGCCAACAAGCGCACTGGACGGGCTTTGCCAAAGTGCATGGAAAACTGATCGGTGGCCAAAAGGACAGAGAAGGTTGATATTTGTCCCAATACCAAAGAAAGAAAGGTGGTACGAAAGACTGTGTGGTTTTCCAAGGCAGGTTAAAGTGGCATTACCACGTCACGTGATCCAGACTCCAGCCCTCTCTTAATGCCGCCTAGGGTGGCATTGGGGGCTGCTGCTGCACACGGCTGGTTCAGTTTTTTTTAGCAGGGCATCTGTCTCTTTTCCTGCATCCTGATGTATTTATTATTTACAGCCTGTTTGAAGATGTTATTAAAGTTTAAGTGATTTGCCCTGAGGTGGAGCTCATTCGTGCTTGGTCTGTGTGTCATTAGTTGAGAATCACTGGCTAACACAGAGTGTTATAACTTTGAAAATGATTGCTTAATCCCGTTGTTGAAGAGCTCTAGTGAAGAGGCACGATGCTTGCTCCGCTACAAGTGCATTTGCTGAAGCTCAGGTTCAGTGCTGCAGAGAGTTTCTTTTCCTCACAGCTGCATAAGGGCAAAGTAAGGTGATCAGTCAGGTTACAGAGAAATGAGAACTTCCAATAGAAGCAGCTGGCAGAAGGCTCAAGGTGTAATTCATGCTTTACTCAACAACTGAGTTGGAGGTTAAAATAAAATGCCACTGGGCATACGCTTATTGGATATTAGTATTAAGCCTTACATTTCGGTACTCTTGGTAGCGTCTACTCTGCTTAATCGAAGAGTTTATGTTTGATATCAGAAAGATACCTTTGCGCCAGGCTGAACGGAAGGGCCTGCCTTCCTCTGTTTCTGCGAGGCTCGATGGGAAGCCCCTGTGGGGCAGAGGAGGGGGTCTTGGACGCAGAGATCAAAGCCACCCAGGTTCCCACTCAGCCCTGTAGTTCACTGGGCACCTTTGGGCTACTTGCTGTGTCCCCTGTGAGGGTTGTTATGAAGTTAAAAGGAGAGGGGGACGGATGGACGGCACTTGCAGCTCCAGAGAGCAGGGTGAGCACTGGGGAACTCACTCAAGTCTCGAAACTGCCTTTCGTTTTAAGAACTATCCGGGCCCTGCAGTTGCTGAGGATGGCCTGTCCTGCTATTTTGAGGAGGGAGATGCGTGAAAGGCATAAAACAGACTTAAAAGTAACGATTCTTAGAAGCCAAGAAGCCCATTTTGGAAACATCCCAGCCAATAGCCATCAACTGCTTGTAGTTTTTTTAACGTATACATGTTTTAAAAAAATAATAAAGCCCTGAACAAAGAGAGACAGTCCTTGGTACATTTTGCTGGGAGATGCGCCATTCAGTCCATTTCGGCTGTTTCATGCCTGCGCCCTTATCTCTCGTGCACAGGACTCCTTTGCCAGAAAGTCTGGATGCCCAGGACTGCCACTATCGTGGCTCCAAGAGCTGCTCCTGTCCAACCACATTGGAGAATAAGTCCAAGCCCTTCTCTTCATTAGTTGGCAATTGGGAAATAATAAGCGCACAAACTAATTTGGTGTTTGTTCAGAATTATCTGCCTTCATTCTGGCTGAGAGGAAGTTGTAGCATCAGGCACAAAAAAGTTGAATATTCATATTTGGCCATCCTTGGCAATATCTCAAAGCCATTGTAAAAAAAAAAATTGAAAGTACCGTAAGTCTTTTTGCTTATCCATACTCACATGTGATCTAATAGACTTCACATTAACATATTCCTAATAACATATCAACATGTTTTGCTGTTTACCTCTATTTGTTTGATCAACTTAACATTTCCCCCTTCAGGACTTAGAGATTAAATACTTGACACCCTCTCCTCCGTGCAGACTTAAATAGTGTCCAAATTGGTTTGCTCCTGGGCTTTTGGGATGTGGCTCCATTGAACTTTTCCGCTGTGGGATAGCTCTGTTACATTGTCCAAGAGCTTGTAAGTTTCACATAAAAATTACAGTTTGTTAAACTTGGCAGTGTAGGCAGTCCTTGGATTAAGAATGACCAACTTAAAGGCACCCTTATGTAAGTTATGAACAGGCTGCCTACTGCTAAAAATGGCCAAGCACGGAAGCCACGCATTTTTAATGTACAGCCTGTTTTCAGGGGTTCCTGAAATCGTGCAGCTTCATCGGCTGAAGGAAGGACAATGCTCTCCACGACTTTTAGTAATGGGCAGTCCGTTTGTAAGTCCGTGTTTTGACTGAAAGACAAATTTGGGTTAAAGACAAGAGTTGGGGAATGGAACCAAATTTTGATTCAGGGTTAAAAGTCTCTATCAGATGTTACCAGAATTACATTTTAGTAGGATTTCAGTAGTGATAACACAAAACCAGAGACTGTATAATAGGCTATTTTTAAGTGTCTGTTTCTATCATGATGTTGTATTCCAGAATGGCAGATCCACCAGGTCTTAACTCAGTTCTCTTTGGTTTGTTCCAGAGTCTAGCCCAGCTAGAGAATCTGTGCAAGCAACTGTATGAGACAACGGACACCACTACACGGCTCCAGGCAGAGAAAGCCCTGGTTGAATTTACTAATAGCCCGGATTGCTTGAGCAAGTGCCAGCTTCTCCTTGAAAGAGGGAGTGTACGTAGACAAATAACCCACAAGGCTACTTTTGAAGTGGCTGGAAACTCTTTGGCAAGTTTAGGGACGTATCTTGATGACCTGATAATAGGAAAGCATTTGCAGCTGGCAGGTGGTAATTCTTTCAAATGTGGCTATGCCAAATATGTCTGTGGAGATCCATGTGTTTTGGGTCATCTAATCTAGGGTTTAAAGTCTTCGGCGAAAGATACTTCTATTATTTTATTATGCCGCCCATCTCATGGTTCAAATTTAAATATTGGTCCTTTGCCACCTTGCCAATATGAGGATCACTAAGAGCCTTCAGCAGAATCGCAGAATCCATCCATCCATCCATATGACTGATTTGTTTTCTTTGTGTTTGTTCTACAGTCATCGTATTCCCAATTATTGGCAGCTACATGCCTTACAAAACTGGTGTCACGCACAAACAACCCTTTGCCCTTGGAACAACGCATAGACATTCGTAAGTATAGCGAAGCAGGATGGCTCAGCCCCAAAGTCTGCCTTGCCTAGGATCAGATGGGCTATTTGAAAAGTTTAAGGACATTTGCTGGGATAGAAAGCGAACATTCAGAGCATTTTCCCTTTTAAGTTACCTACAGTGTGAGAAAAAGTATGGGTTTGCCTTGGTGGTCTTCCTTGTACCTGCGTGCTGCCCTGTTCCTTGACAACACGTTAAAAATCACAATTTCATAAGCTGAGAAATAACTGTTTTATAATATACTGTATCATAAAGTGCCCTTTAAAACGTCTCAAAAGTATGAAACGGCTGTTTTGGCTGTTCTTTGAACAGTGTGAGGGAGTGTCAGGCCCTGAAGGAAATGCTTAGGCATCGCCCCCCCCCTCAAAAAATCCCCTCCTCCCCGGTCTGCCTCTAGGTGGGCAGGAGCAGGCAGCCTTTCAGAGGTCATCCCGAGGACTTCAGCTGACCGGTAGCAGCAGCTCCTGGGTAGGAAATGCAGCCGTTTCCCAGAAGCTCTGTGCAACCTTGCTTTAGCTGTGCTGTTGTCCGTAAGTCAGGCGATCTGGATAGGGGCCCATGGAAGCCCTTTGGCCAGATCTTGCCTGATGATGCTGAATGGCCTGTGC